>KK499797.1:610906-721152 GCA_000688715.1 Glossina pallidipes
CCGGTTGTGGGTGTGGCTCTGTGCTAATTGTGTACATGCTTTTTTTTCTTTTTTCTTTTTATTTGTTTTATTGTACTTATACTAAGTTTTTTAATAATAATTAATTTAAGATTTACTTTAAGAGTCATTTGAACTCGACTGTGGTTTGTTTTAGTTGAGTTTCTGTATAAGTGGAATAACTAAATAAATAAATAAATAAATAAATAAATAAATATCCTTGTACGAGAAGTGGTATAAGGTATAAAAAGCTATAGTTGCCTATATTTGGTCACTTTGCGAGCTTTGCAGTTATCAGACGATAAGGGGAACTAGATTTTAAATTATAAGATGGATAACTCCTTTGTATAAGTTGCCCTCTTTCGGTTCTTATCGGTGTATTTGTTGGGAATTAGTCTCTCTCAACTGTGATATGGGCATAAGTTTAATGTTGTATCTTGTTTCTTATGGCAATTTTTAATTTATTTTTATTATTTTATTTTATTTATTTAGTGAAACCCGGCCACAAATCCATTATCAGCTGAATAATAAAGATATTAAAATAAAAGTTTAAATAAAACTTAAAATTAAAACTTTAAATAGAAATTATCAAAATTAAATTAAAGAGATAATTAAAATAATACCAAAAGTAAATAAATAAGTGAGTAAAAAAGACAGGAAACGGTAAAGCAAAAAAGAATGGAAATTGAAGCCAGGTGCAGATGGCCTTATCTCGAAACATAAACATAAGAAAAAAGTTTGGAAACTATTGACATAAGTGAATAAAGTGTAGCTCGATTTAAATTTTTAGTACAAAGAACTTGGGATGCATTGAGCAAATGGGGTAAGTGCTTACACTAATTAAGTTTGAATAATTAAGAAAAGGTAAGTGCTAACTCTAGAGGGAAGGAGAAGAGAAGAATACCGTTTAGAGCCGATTGAAAAACACACGCTACAGAGGAAACCTAACTACAAAGATAGCGTTCGCGTGCGGGCACTGCCGATCGTACTCAAGTGCGATATCCTTTACTTTGGTCGAAACGATGGTGAGTCAGCCCCAGCTTAGGGATTTCCGGTACTTATCCATTACGCTGCAACCACTTACCTATATCTTCTCTACCCAGGAAACATCCCCTGAGTGATTGATCCATATTAAAAGCAAAAAAAAAATAAGATAATTAATGAAATATATTTTATAATCTCTCATGCGAGAAGCCCCTCAAGACAACTCCACAATTTATTTTAATTACAATAAAGACAAGCTAAAACATTAGAGTCGGGCAAGGATGACCGTTGCATATGTTCCAGCATGCCAACTAATAGAATTTATAAATACACCCAATTCTCTTTTTAGACGATTTTTTTTACACGAATTTGATTTAACACGAGTTCAAAATAAAAAAAATTCCTTTTTTCACGAATTATTTTGTTTTAACACGATTTTTAATATTCCAGTGATTTTTCTTGAATCTCACAGAGCAAAGGGCGAGTTATTTTTTATAAAATATTTAATGAATTAAAATGTGTAAGCACGAAATAAATTAAGTGAACTCTAACAAGAACTTTTTAATATTGTTTACACCTAATTCTCTTTTACACGAATTTTTTTACACGTATTTTTTGGGAAAGTATCTATCGTGTAAAAAGAGAATTAGCTGTAAAAACAAAAAATTATTTTCCATATAAACGCTTACTTTGTCTTAGAGCTTTAATGTGCAAGGTGCCCGGAATATATGTTATTGCGTGGTAAACTAAGCAGGATAAATGTGCATATAAAATAATTTATCTGAAATAATTTTCATTACAAAAGATTTAAAAAAATTCTCTTCTTTTATGTTTATAAAAAAACAGATTTAAAAATAGATTCCTTGCCATACCAAGTCTGTAATTCCGTTTGTTATACCAAGTTATTAAAAATCAACGATTTTTGTACAGAAATTTAAAAAGTAGTACATTTTTTCCATTTTTTTCAAATAGCGCATTAAATGGATCGTCGTCGCAAAAAAGCTTCAATTTAATTTAGTTTTAATGTGGTTCAGATTCGATTTAAACAGATTCATAATCGTTTGCTGAACCATTTCTGGATCGATTGACATAATGAACAGCGCGTCCACGTTGTTGGTTCTATCAATTTCAAAAACTTAATATACTCCATAAGATGTGTAGAGTGTATGCTTTTTTATATTTGTTCAACAGAAAACTCAGAATCGAGCAAACCGAAACGCTTTCGGGAGCTTTCGAATAAAATATAAATATTTTGATTTTTACATAAAAATGTTAGCATACTTTTAGGCTAATTTTTAAAGTAACAAAACCAAGTGATCTTTTTCACAATATTCTCAATTTTGACCAACTTTTTTCACAATATTTTCAATTTTGACCAACTCTTTTTCACAATATTTATGTTTATTCTCAGCTGTTTTTCACAAATTTAAAGAATCCATAGTCGAATCGAAGATAGTAAAGTTCGCCGAATCTGTAGCATTTACATGGTCGCTGAACATGGATTGAATTTTACTTTATTTTAACGCTTTGGTTTTAACTGGGCTTAGCAAAATAAATCACGTAAACTTTTCGCTATCGCCGCCGAGTAAATGCTTAAGTCACCGTACAAACAAATGCAAATGGAGTACTTATCATGTGCATTTTACCGCCTTTTTTTTGTTTTCTACTTCAAATACGTCATCGCATGTTTGGAGAGGAAAGTAAGACGTGAAATTTTGCAATTGGCGAGGGAGAGAAGTGAAATTTTAAGAGCAAAACATTAATATGTCAATGCGATTTGCGATTTGCGATTTGCTACCGGGAATAGGGATACCGGGATACCGTATGTGTCGTGGATGGATGTCGCGATCTGAATCGGTCCGTCCGTTCACGCCTTAATTGCTTTGAGAACTTGACCTAGGCCGTATAAACAAAAGGCATAGAAAGACCTCGTATGTGTTCTTAAGTTAATAGCCGTTTACCAAATTCAAATGTAGCTGAAATTCGCACACAAGAACACTTACAGGGCTAAAGATAGCGAAAGAAAGAATTGTTAATAAAACTACAAGTTATCTGCGGGGCAAGACAAACGTCTATAACGAATTTGCTACAAACACTTAGAGCAAAATTGCTCCGATTTCTGTATTGAGTGAGATATGAAGTCATTTTATCTATAACCATATTTTTGTTCCACTATTTTTCGCCTAATCTGTCTAACTGGTTGGTGGGAAAAAAGTAACGCTGCACGAAAAATCCCCACTGTAAAAGTGAAAGGAAAAAATACGTCGCTCAACCTTGGGTGTTAGTTAGTGTTTGGAAAAGTATCACAAGCTAAAAGATAAGGGATAGATTTCAGTACCAATACAACGGACTGCTGTAGTAGCACTACTACAGACTGCAGAGTAGTTTGTCTGTTTCTCACTTTTTTTTACCTTTTTTCCGTGAAACTTTATTGTTGATTATTACATCAGATCTTAGGAGAAGATATCGAAATATTATTTTCAATATATCAGATGACTATGACAATTCACAGGGAATGAATATTTTAGCTCAGCTAATTGTATGATAATATGCTAAAAAATACTTGATAAGCGTATCATTTGCATTCAATGCACTTTGTTATACCGCAGCATCGCATATTTCTTTTAATCAGTCGTCAATCGATTCGATTGTACTTTTGGTTTCATTTTTGTACATTTATTATATATAATAGAACTTATAATTAATTCAAAGTTACGTATATAAATAACAGCTAATTGGCTTCGAAAAGAAATATATAAAAATTACATTTACACATAAACTTAGGCAATTAAACAAAGATAATGTAACTGATTCGGCGTCAACAGTATTATGGCTTTTACATGACTAGGAAATATTCATAAGTTAAAGTATTTCGAACTTTTAATGCTGTGACTCTGCACAGTTACCATCACGTCCCTTCGCGGCACGTGAACTTTCCATATCATTCCACGATTGTACTGTTGTCTTACCAAATACCACAAACAATAAATTTCCAATGAAATAGAAACCGGCAGCAATAAAGAAAATGAAGCGCCATTGTGCAGAATTTTTCTGAAAAATGTAAAAAGTAATTTCGAATAAAATGAAATTTTTTTTTCTGTTTTTATTTAAAGAAATCTTTTACGTACCTCATCGGTTACTATGAATCCTACAATTAAAGGAGCAATAATGCTCATAATATTCGCCGCACAATTTGTTATGCCCATTAGAACGCCGGCGAAATTTGGTGACAAATCAATATGATTCACTTGAAAACCAAGATAAGTGGACGCATTTATGCCGACAGTAATGGTTAATAAGACTATCGCTAAATTTATTCGATCAGCTCCCACGTAACCCAAAGCAATTAATGTTATCATAGGTATCCAATGACCGATTGAGTTGAAGAGTTTACGACTTACTGATAACGGTATGCATTGATGTCGGCTAAGCGTCGATTGAAGAGTGGAGAAGACGAAGCACATCAGAAACATGGCCGTGTAAGGCAAAGCTGATAACAAAGCATTACTTTTGATATCCATGCCCAAGATGTTTTTCATATACGTTGGGATCTCTGTCAATAGAGTCCAAAAGCCCCAATTGTGCGTACAATGAACCAAAGTTAACACTAAGAAGGGTACTGATGTTAAAATTTTGCACCAAGGAGTTTTCATGGGTGCAGTGTTCTCTTCAGGTTTGTTCGCGCAGCCCAATGAGGTTTCTATAAGTTTCTTTTCTTCTGGGGAGATTTTTTTATATTCAGCCGGTGAACTAGCTCCCCATGCAAACCATGCGAATGTCCATACCATGCCCACGCCACCGGATATATAAAATATACCTGGCCAACCCATAGACGAGGAGGCTACCACGCCACTTGTGGCCAGCATAACTACAGTACCGAATTGAGCGCCCGAATAGCTGTAAGTACCTAATGTACCTCTTTCCTCCACTGGAGCCCATTTTGATAGAATTGTATGAGTCGAAGGAAATAAAAATCCCTGACTCAAACCCTGTATCACTCGTAAGCCACATACCAGCTTCCAGTCGCCCAATTTAGCACAAATTGGCGTTAATACAGTTAACACGGAACATACTCCAATGCCTAGCAATAGCATCACTTTACCACCGAATTTATGGGCCAAGGAACCGGCAGGAACTTGGGTAACAACATAACCCCAAAAAAAGCTACTTAACACCAAAGATTTTGTTTTCTCAGTCCATTTATATTCCTGAAATGAAAGACGATATATAAATAATATAATAAAAGCAATTATCGAAAAAAAACTTACATCAAAGTTAGGATTTGAATCATTTCGATCAGTCATGGCCACAATAGCCACAGAGAGGTTCACACGCAGCGCATAGGCCACTGAAAGTCCACAAAATACCAAAAGGCATTGCAAATGTCGTACACCAAAAATCGGACCTGCAAATAGATCAGATTTATTACAGAGGGGCAAAGAAATTTTTGCTTCTTTTTTATCATTTCGGATTATGGAGGTGATTTTCCTCTTGTTTATATTTTGCTTAATTTTCATCTAACATTTACACCGAGATATGATACTCCGTGTCATATATCAACCCTGACCAATTAGAACTCTATATATTTAGTCGTCTTATTAACTCAATTTCCAAGGCTTTGCAAGTAGAAAAAGATATAGAATAAATTTACGTACAAGTGCAATTTGAGCAGACGGATCCTTCAGCAAATGTCAGGCGGTTAAATAAGAAAATTTGCCCATCAAATATTCACTAAGCCGTCTGGACATAAGTGAATCATTTTCTTTGAAGGTCGTGTAAGTCTGTTTTATATTGTATGGAGATATTTAAAAGTTTGCGTTTGAATGGTTTGAAAAATATTGATAATACAGTACTCAATAAGTTCGTAGGATGACATTTCGCCACTATTAGAGGATCCTTATCACTTTCATTCCTCCAAATGCAATGTCTCAAAGTTTCAGGACGTTCGTTTGAAGATATCATCCAATCTATCTAAAAATCATATGGATTCGTCAGCAATCATTCTACATCTGTTTGTCATCCTTTGAGTTATATGTGTGATTTATGTAATTATGTAACACACTTATTTTATGTTTTTTTAAATAATTAAATTGATCGTTTTTTTTTTTTTTTTTGAAGTATTAACTTAAAGAAATTTATTCAGTTGATGATAACATATATAAATAATAATAATGGACTAAATATTGCGTCTTTGCGAAAAGTGGACTTATCACGCTTTCAAAATATAATAAGTCTATTTGTAATTTCACTAACTGCATAAATTTATATTGACAAAATGATGAAAATTTTGAAGCATATGCTTTTGGACAAACGGGGGATAGGTAAACAGGAATGAAAAATTTAGCATTCGCTGTTGTATTCAGATGTTTGGCAAAGACGGCTGAATATAAAAGCGAAAAGTAACTTTCAGTTACGTGATTAACCTCCTGGTTAGAGACAAAAATAAAAAATCCATAGCAGACTGAATTGATTGTTATTATTAGATGGGGAAGCGGAACTATGAGATCCCTATCGACACCTTCACCTTTTCGCGGTAATCCCTAGAAACGTTTTTATGGCTCTCTTCTTGGAGAGTTGCATGGTTCAGGCAATAGTGGCTTCGGCTGCGTATAGTAAGAGATCATTTAAAGCTGTATAGCATGGCGTGAATTCTATAATAAAACGATAAGTTATGAAGTTAATGGGTGTCCACGGGGGTCAGGTTGCGCAAAAGTAGGATTGCCCTTGGCACGAAGATGCACTCCCCATTTGTTGGGTACGTCCTTTCGAGGAGTATCATGCTGGCTGTGGTTACCCCGAAGTTTCTTGGGGAACTAACCAAGAGATGTTTAGATAGACCAACGGGTACCAATAACCGTGAAAGTGGCTCACACTCATTCTTTATTTCGATACCTCAGGGGTAGCAGGGCCCTTTTTAATGGGGATTGTCCTACTCTTTGGGGATATCGGTTATCCCTTGTTAAGAAGATAGGCCTTCAAGGTAGGAATCCACGTAAAACCATATAATGAATCTGCTATTATTAGCTAATTTTTTGTCAAAAGTTCACTTGTATTACTTTCAAAGAGAACGAAGGATGACATGCAGTTAAATTTACCCACAATCTCACGCAAATCAAAAATTCTATCAAAAATATACATATATATCCTGTCAAGAAAGTATCGGAAATTGTCAGTTTAAAAAAATTATTAATTATTTATGTTTTAATATTAATAAAGTTAATAAGGTTTTAAATTTTTACAACTGTAAACTAGTTTCCAGAGCGCTTTGCGAAACATCGACTTTACGGCTCGAACTCTATAGTTACAGACACAGGTTTTGATTGAAAAAATGTGTACAATTTGCATATCCTTTTGTCGTACAAGGGTATATTAAGTTTGTAAGAATCTATGTAACAGCTAGAGGAACTTGAGGTAGACCAACCTTTTGTTGTACGCTTTTCTCGGAGCTTGTCTGTTCGTCTTGTTTTCTTGTGTTCAACCTATGAACCATAACTTTTGGGATACTTTGATGAAGTTTGGTGTACTGACGATTTCCTGGTAAAGGACGAACGCTGTTGAAAATGGTACGGATTGGACTACGCTTTCAATCAGTTCTCATACAACCCCTTATTTTGGATGATGGTTATATGAATTAATGTAGGAGGGTCTAGAGTACTTAATGGTCATCTGGGCCCACTGAAGTATTTTTACTCATTTTATTTTATTCTTATTTTTAATAAATCTCTGTAATTTTTTGATAGAATGTAATGTTGATTGTTTTGCTTTTCAAATCCTTGCACTCTTCACACAGATTGTAATTTCTTTTCGCATTCGATGGGCTGCATCAAATTACTAAAGAACAAACGACGGTTTCCGAAAGCACGAGATTTAGTTTTAGGTTTTATTTATTTATTTTTTTTTTTTTTTTTGTTAGAGAATCGGTCCGATTCTTTTACTCGCTGCATTTCAGTTAGTTCTCTTTTTCTTTACTAATCCATCATTACTCGAATCGCTTTTTTCTCAAGCGGAAAATTTGAAAAATCAAATCAAGATTCATGTGTGAAATCTTTGCCTGTCGAATGACTCGCAACTTTAACATTATCTACGATTCATTTAAAAATAGTGAAAACAAAACACCACACGTGCCTTTCGAATCAATTGATTGGACTTGGGGGAAAAAAAAAAGAAAAAGAAATTACGAGCTTGCTTGCTTTTCTTGGCGTTCGCCTATGTCTTATTACATTGTGGAAGTCTTTTAAAGTAAAAATTGAAATTTATTTTAGAAACTAATTGAAATTAATTGAAGAAAAGAAAAGAAACGAAAAGAAGAAAAAATAAACATCGCAAATACACTTATCATCAATATCAATAAAAACGAAAGCAACTGCGAAGAAATTATGAAATATTATTTATTGCTTAGAAAAAAAAAACATTAGAAATTTTCAAAATATAAAATAATCACTCAAGAGAGTTAAATCAAATCGGGCTAAAAATTTGGATATCGTAAGTCACTTAATATCGAAAACTCTGTAGACAACTTAATATTTCCTTTCACGGCACTTGCGCACATTGCGTAGGGGTTTTTTGTTTTTCTTTACAAAGGCTTTCTTTCGGCTGACTCTACCTTCAGATTCCAAGCGACGGTTTTTTACCATCTTTTCCTTTTAAATTAATTTGTTTAATTAATTTTAAATAATTTAGAAATTGTAAAGACTCTGCCAAATTTACGCGAATCGCTGTAAGGAAGGTTTAATAACAACTGATCATCATTTACTTGATTTTTCACAAAATTTTTGTGATAATACAAAAATTTCGTATGCTTACCGTGAAAACAAAAACAAAAAAAGAGAAGAGAAGCTCAAGTGGTAAAAAAACAATCAATATATTGTTCGCATTATTGTGTATACACAAGTGTCCATGTAATTAAACATGTACTTATAATGTGAATATATTCCAATACATAATAATTACAGGCTTTAAATAATAATATTATCATAAGAGCGATGCTTAAGAGAAGCAAACATTTTTATTAAGTAAATAATAAATACAAGTATCTCATAAGCTGATAATAAGAAAATAATTGTAATCATCCTGTAAGGTCTTAGATAAACATAAGATATCTATAATGGGCATACGAGAAATGTCATAAGAGAGCTTGGAAAAGAGTGCCATGGTCAGCTGAAGTTGAAATGCAAACAAATGCAAAGCCTTGTTGATTAGTTTTCCACAAAGTTGTTGCTTTAATGAGTAGTGTCGCACTATGGCCTTTACCCTCCTTTAAAATAGGCTAAGGACTTTCATTAAATAACCTACATCATTCTACATTTAAATAAAAAAAGACCTTCCAAAGTTAGGCTTTACATGAGAAGTGTTCGAAAAAGTGGTCCAATCTGAAAGTTTGATTTCAATAGCAGTCATGCTTGGGCCAAAAAACGTTTTTCAAAATTACTGCCTGTACAGTGAAAGCAAATAAACAAGGCGGAGAGACGGACAGACAAGCTTAGATTGATTGAAAAAGACATTCTGAATAAAGGTGAATTTATCTAAAGTCCCTCTGGATGTTGCATACATACGCCTAAACTTAATACACACAGCTATTTGTCTACGATATAAAAAAAAAAAAATTTATTCATATATCTCTTCCTACAACTGAAACTACTAGTCTTATGCTAAATGAAACAAAATTTTTCAGTTTTTTTTCTTTGAGCCCTGCTGCCGCTTGTGAACAACAAAAAAAATCACATTCTCTAAAAATTGGACTTAAAATTTAGTCAACCCCGTGAAATTTCTTCACTGAAACAATCATTTTTGGAAACACATATATCGAACTGAGCGTTTTTAGACTGCGATCAAGCGCACTAGTACACCGTAAAAAATACTTTATTATTCCAAAAATTTAAGCTTTCCAATCTAACAAGATCTTAAAAGATCCTCGAAAGTATGGCTTTTTTTCGTACAATCACAGCAGAGCTTTATTGCCATCTAAAGGGAACAATCAAAACTAGGTTTTGTTAAGAAAAACAAAATAATGGGTCCTTCCTATGTGTACATACTTTATATAGAAAGGCGGATTAAGTGAGTTAATTATGTTTATCGCTGCTGGTAATATTATGTTCGAATTTCATTTGCAAGTTTTAAGAAACTGCCCCAACAACTTATTGGCGAATATATTTCGCAATTCTAATTGCAACTGTGTGGCTGTGAGTACGTTTCTGCAATTTCTAACCTGATTTTAAAGAAACCTTTGTATATTGATAAAATTATTTTTTTAAATGTATATAAGTACACACATAAATAAATATATGAGCAGATCTAAATATATCTCAATATATATATATATATGTAAATACGTTCTTAAAATGTTTACAAACAATCATATTCCGTTAAATATATGTATATGTAGGTAAACGTATTTTTATACATGCTTATACATTTACACACGCGCATGCACATTTACACATTGATAATATAATACATATATACAATTTTTATATATTTTTGTATTTCTTCACAATTAATATTATAACTAATGAATTATATAAGCATCGCCGTAACAAGCGTTGCTTAAAATTGATGAAACGTAGACGATCAATAAGTGCATTGATATGACAAAATATACTAAGTAGGTGTATGATTATCAATACATTCACGTATGCAAGTGCATTGGACTGGTTCGAAAAAAATCATTTCGATTGTATTTGATTATATTACCGATCATAGTGAACAGTAAATTCGTAATTACCATAATTAAGAATTATTCAGTTTTTGTTTGTTTTTTAACTAATTGCTCCTTTATGTAATAGTTATATATTGGCAGATCCAGTTGGAAATTCTGTTCTCGCCTTCTTAGCAATTACAGTAATTATCTTTTCAAAAGACGGAGTGTTACGCAATTATTTGTAACAATCGGAAGGAAACTTCTTTCTTCCTTCTTGGCCAGAATCAAATTCTGAATCGATATAAGCATGTCCGTCTGTCCCATTGTGACCAACATTCTCCCAACCGCAAAAAATGAAGATATCGTCTTCAATTTCATCCAAAAAAATGTAAAATTCCTGTACGCTGGTTGATATTAAAGACGAGTTAAGTCGATTAAAAGACTCAAAGGATAAGTCTACAGTGTATAATTAAAGGAGAAACACCTTTGTTCGCTGAGTTTCTAGCTCATTTCATATAAACTATAGCGGACACATAAAAAAAAATTTCCATATATATTTTACAAACACGGGAAAAAGTTGGCATGGCCACCCAATGCTATAAACAACAGGAACTCTATACCTATCAGATGGGAGTATACTCATTTTGGTTTCTTTCATAATGTACGTCACAACCAAACGGAAGTTTCATGGAACCTATAAGATATATATATTCTTGATCAGCGTGAAATCTTGAATTGATTTAGGTACGTCTGTCCGTCTGTGTAGTGTTTGTTGTTGCTACTCTTCTGGTCGCAAAAATGAAGATATCGACTTAAAATTTGGTAGAAACATTAGGAGTTTTTGCATGCAGGATGGTAATGGAAATAGACTAAATTGGTCAGACCAGAAGCCCGGAATGGAACGTAAACTGAACGCAACTCCATTTTTCCTAAAAAAAATTTATGGTTTTTTTTTTGCTCGCTTCTCAGAAATTGCAAAAGTTGGAAGTCTAAAATTTTCCACATTTACTTTACGCGACAGTCTACTGTGTGCAAAAAGGGAAAAATCAGCCATGCCCATGCGAAGTTACAAATTTTATTTTTGTCACTTTTTTTAGGTCTTATGCTAACGCATACAAGAAAGAATGTTTGCAACAATTTTGTACATGCCTCAAATGAAGATATGTTATCGGCCTAAAAATTCTAAAATGAATCGACAGTAGTAGTAGACAGCGCGATCTGGTGGATTAATTTTTTCTTAATAATACCAGTGATATGGATATCAAATAAGAAAACTTGGGAAGTAGAGCGCGAAAAGCATAGTGGTGGATACGCGAGATTCGACTCCGAGGTCCCGAAAGGAAAAAAAAACGCACTTCTGATCGGGATTATATTGTTTGGTCCTTGCCTTTATTTGTGGGATGCAATACATACATAGTTTTACAGCGTGCCGAAATTGTTAGAACTTATTGCGAATGCAATGAACCACACTTAAGTTTCGTGCTTATGCGATCAATATTACGGTTAAATGGATTCGTAAATAGGGAATATTGCCTCTTCAGTGCTGCTCTTCCCAAAAGACCTGAACATACACAAAAATTAACTTTTGAGTATGTTTTGTGAGCTGAAAGTATCTCTTAGTCTGAAGGTAAGGTACGCATTTTGACTTTTCTTGCACCCTGGCCTTGTTTGAACATACAAGGCTCAATATACAATAAATTCAAAGCATTTACTACCGATTTGTCATATATCAGATTCAAGTCCTTATGGAAGGATGTACGTAGATCGTAGTTATCTCGAAAATTTAAGCAGATACTAGAGACAGCAACAACACACAGACGCGTAGACACATAGATGGATAGACGGAGAAAATTTCACGCTGATCGTGAACATATATACTTTATAGGCTCTTTCTTTGCAAACGCTATGACAAAGTGAGTCATATGCAGCCTTCGATAGTGAATACAAAAAAATAAAATAGCATGAAACGCTAAAAATGTTTTGTATTTTCATTCGATTTTTCTCTCTCATGTAACTCTTAAACCAACCTAACATATTTACTTGGATTTTATATCTATGTTTTAGGGCACGTTCCTAAGCGTGCATAAATAATACGTATTTCGATTAACATATAATTTACTCGAATTCTATTATATTCATTTTTTATTTACGTTTTTTAAAATTAATTAGAGAGAAAATTTTACAGAATGTTATGAATTATATCTAAAGGCATAAGATTCTGTAATATGGCTTTATAATAATAACAGAAATCAAACGAAGCCAAACGCGATCATTTAAAAAATTGTACTGCTCTACTGAAAAATATGCATTTATCAGTTAATGAAAATTTCAATTAAGATTCCACTTGAGATCTGTTAGAAGAACAAGTTTTTGTTTTTAATTAATAACAATAGGTTAGCTTCATAAATACATCGGGCCGAAGTTTGTTAAGAAAAGAATTATTTTCATCATTTTGCTTTTGCGAAACGCGGCTTTATTCATTATAATCCTTTCCTTTAGGAGGGATACAGTCAGTATAATGCTTCTCATTCTCTCCCAAGTATGCTCCAGTTTCTGCCTCTTCAATATTCCAGGCAAATCTTTTTCCATAGAGCACGCTTTTAAAATTTAGAAGCAAGCTATTAGTCGCTGGTAATTAGGTTTGAAGAACGCAGTGGTTGTGATAGCAATTCAAAATTCAATGCATGCAACTTTGTTATTATAGTCGACTTTTCAAAACGATACCTGCCTTTGCTTGTTATGGAGCCATATCTGTTTGCAGAACAACTTTCTCATGAAAAAATTTTCATGCAAAATTGAGATTACACTGATATCAAATATCTTTAGAATCTTAACTATTTTTTGCAAGTTCACCTTTTTTATTACTGAGCTTTGCAGCGTCTAATACATTCATTCAGCTTTATCGATGTCCGCAGATCTCCATTTACAATCAGAAAACCACCGATAACATCAATGGCGCAGACGTCGGTCCTGCAAGGACCGCAATAATGCATGTGAATGTGAAATTGGATTACACTGTATACGCCTATTAATCCGCTCACTATTTGAACAAAGGGAATTGCGAATTTTGGGACAAAAATTTCAAAATGGCGAAAAGGTCCTTTTAAATTGCGCAAAGTACATTTGCAAAAGAATTAAATTCAGCAATTGATCTTACAATTTTTAAGAAAATCAAAGCAATATAGTAATAAGTAAACGGTTTGTTGTAGCCCGCGATCCAACGTAAAATACTCTACACGACCCTACAGTTATTTATAAAGCGACTTTTCAAAATGAGGCGTTACTTGAGAAGTGGTCGAAAAAGTGGTCCAATCCGTACCGTTTTCAATGGAGATCATGTTTGCGCCAAACCACATCAATGTAACAAACGTCGTTATTCAAATTTCGGCCTATAGAGTGATTGCAAGTAAACAACGCGGACAGACGGACAGACAGAATTAAATCGATTCAGAATCATATTTGCTATAATAAAAGGTAGGCCTATCTTAAGCCCTTTTGCGTGCGACATACATCCACATAATTTTAATATGCCTCCATATGATAAGTGGCGTACAGTGTAAATCGTCTTCATTGACTTACTGTCAATGCCAAGCATCAACTGCGTACTGCGGCATAGATTTTAAGAAGTATTACTGTAAGATTTCTCAACTGCCTCTACTCAAAAATATGCCCGTTGAACTTAGTCGATGTCCGTTGTTTGGACAAAAGAAGTGGTTCTGGAAGAGCGAAACGCATTTTTTCCCCTTTTCTTAGATGACGACTTTCGAACAGTAAGTTCACTATTGGTCGTAATATTTGCTTTATAATGTCTGCAGATCTAAGAGTAGTATTTGTCTTTGTCAAACATAAAAATAACGAGGATTGAACATGTATGAGTGCATACATAGCTTTCAGTTATGTAGTTGTCTAAGGGTTACATGGCACTTATATGCACATAGTTTACACTTTAGAAAAAGTGTGAAAACAAAATTCCGAAATATGATTTAAATATCTTATGACTTGGTACAATGTACGATTTTCTTACAGTCACACTAGATCTTAACTATTGTAAGTTTGTGTGTTTGTTTGTTGTATGCAAAAGTCAGTTTGTTCACAAATAATGAAATAAATATATTTATAATATAAGAAGTGAGAACATCATGGTCGGGCAACGCCGAACTTTAAATACCCTACACCGTTTCGCCCTGTACAATTAATCGCTCGTTTCGGCAATAAGACACCACATATTCCACATTATTTTATGCAACAACATATATTTCTTGAAAACCCACATATTGGAGAATACCTAAAGCATCATATGACGTAAACCGCATTTAGGAAATTTACTTTAACTTCCAAAAATATTACAATTTCTCAGTTTCCGCCATAGAAATTATACTTCCTGTCCATACAAGGGCTTGCTTTTCGTGATAACTTTTCTATCATATGTTATATATGTATAAAAAGAGATCTATGTGATCCAAATTCCCTACGGTTAATTCTTTTGCTAAATTGTTGCTTTAGACCAATTTTGATTATAAAATATTAAAAATTACACCTTTTGCTGAAGGGCTTACTATTCATGAGAAATTTTATATGGAGTAGGGTCTAAGAAATAGGCCCATGTCTTCCAAATTTGGTCCACTCAATTTTTATGTCAAGTTACTTTAGTGAACAAACTTTCGTCGTAAAACATTTACAATCAGCTTTGTTTGTCATATAAAGATTTACATTTCCTGAGAATCCTTACATACGGCGGTATCCAAAAAATAGTTCTACGTGCTCCAAATTCCAAATTCCAAGATTGATTTGCTTGACAATTAATTATTATGAACCATGAAATATTCAAAATTAGACTTTTTACCATACAAAGATGCCGTCTTCGTAGGAACGGTTAATGAGCAGGGGATCAATTTTGAATTGGTCCAGCCAGTTCAAGGTTTTCACGCCAATTTAGTTAGCCGGTTTTATCGGGAAATTTGGAAAGTGTGCAAATTTTTCCCATGTAATGACTTTTCAAAACAGCGCGCTATATGGGGAATGATCGAAAAAGTGGACCGATCCAAACCATTTCCAATAGCGTTCCCCCTTGGGCCCCATACATGTTAGTGGACTAAGTTTTATCAAAAATATCTCAAAAATTGCAATCTGTAGGTTCAACATAAAATTTGCATGGACAGATATCAGACGGTCGGACGGACAGATTGAGATCGATTCCGAAAATGAAATTGAATCGACTGGTATAGCAAATGTTGGGTGAACTATAAGCCCTTCTGCGTGTCACACACGTCCGCTCAAAATCAATATACCCTATGCCACAAGTAGTGTAGGATATAATAAAGATAGTTTATTAAGTACTTTATCTTTTCAACACAAGTCAGGAACAAGCACAACAGTCGATCAAGACCTCTTTTAATTTCTAATTGTTTATTTATAATTTCTTGCTAAATTATATCTTAAGTGTATTAGCAGATATTATAAGCGGAACGTAAGGTCAACAATAATAGATAACTAAACCTTGTTTTATAGTTAATGAGTACATATAAAAAATGAATTTACTGGTAAATCAATTATTATTTACATGTGTAAACACTTGCCACACGTTCTTGTATACCATACATGGTGCGTAGCTAAATAAATATAAAAAAAAAAAATTTATACGACAATAATAAAAAGACCTGTCAATCATTTTATAATGCATTGTATTGTATTTAGTTTTATGTAGTTTTATCTACGTTACCTAACACTTATCAGTCACACTTACTATTTGGGTCGTGCACAAGAATGGATGAAGTATCAATTTCTGTTCCTTTTTAGCTGATTAACTAATTACAGATAATTAAATGCATACAAGTTCACTACGCCTTTAATTCCATTGTATTATGATCTGGATTTCGAAGGCATTTGTAGTGACTTATTTTTCCGATATATACAACTTTCTTTAAGGAAGTTACAGTATGACATACCAGTATTTATGTTCAAATATGGTTCAATTTGGAAAATATTTTAACATAAATTATTGAGTTAATTATACTCGAATTAGGTGTCTATGCGTTTGTAAGATAAAGCAACTATTTAGGCGCCACTTGTTAATTCTGTTAAACAACTTAACTAAAACTGGTTAGAGAACTCGTTGTCTACTCTCTATGCCCGCTACCCGAAATTATGATAGGCTATATTTGTATAGTCAGGTTGCCTAAGTAGTTAGAAGCATATTCCTTTCACCAAAACGATTGCAATATCTAGAGCAAAGCAACAGAGATTTTCAAAAATGTTTGCTGATGTGGTCTTGATCATTATCAAATTCTGTGTTGTGCTAGGTATGCTAGCCTAATGTCTGTCCATCTGTCCGGGTGTGATCATGTATGTGGTTAAAAACATTCTCGCGGTTAAAATATTGATTTCAAATTTGTCAAAAACACTGGCAGCTTTTGCACACATGCCGCTGTTGAAATTAGGCCAAATAGATCAAAGGATACGCTCATAGTGCAACACAAAGTGTGAAAACGTTCAATTTCAGAAGCCTGAACTCTAACTCCTAGTCTGAACTGGTAAACTCCAATAGATAAAACGTTGAAAATTTTGCCTTTGCGTTAGCCTAAAATACCTGCACCAAAACCTAAAAAAAAAATAAGTCTCGCTTACCGAACATCGTAGAGTATAAACAATTAAATTTTTCCCTCTTCCTCCTCTTTGAAATACAGGCGACGCGTAGAAAAGTTTCGGTCACAGCTAAATATTTTTTTATAGGTTTTTTTTCCGTATAAATTCAATAAATACACCCAAAGCAATTAGTCAGTAAACTTTCATTGAAAACTAATATTTTATTTAAAAATAATAAAATAAAGGAAATTAAATGCTCAGCTATAGTTATAGTATAGACAGTCTCTGTCGCTTATTAATTTTTGCGTCACGTAGTAAAGGATAATCATTTATAAACTTAGTTATCGCCCAAGTAATGTCAAAGGGTAGAACCCTATCGTATGGGGTAGGATTCCAAAAGGCACGAAGAAAAGGTTAATAGAGTTGTTCGTCAATTTATTCAGGGCTTCACAGAACTTAGACTTTATTCTTCCACAATTTTATTTCTTCTTCTATCTTTTTTTCTTGCAAGCAGTATAACTACCAAGTACGTAGATACGAAACAGCTATTTCTGTATAAAAAATAGACGTTTATTGCATGGAAATGATCAAAAGTATTTTGTATGGGAAACACTTCTTATAACCAGCTGTACATTTTTCTCGCCTGTTTGACAATTTGTGGATGACGCCCCAAAAAAAAATATTATTCTTATGAGATAAATTAATCATCGATTCATATTCGTACATTTTCGTAACAAGTGAAGCGCTGCTCAGCAAGTGCGTGCACTTTCGATGCAAACAAGTGATAATCGGAAGATCTCGAGATTGATGTTTAAGTCGTATGCTAGCTTTTCTCAGTTGGGTGCTCCCCATACGTTGGCGAACCGCGTTGCCCCGCGTTAATAGCGTTGCTTTTTTTTTGATAGTTTGCTCGTTTCGTAAACATTGAACACTGATCCAAATCGATTAGTTAGGAGTTTTTACTTTTATTTTCTTTAAAAAAGATCAATCACTCAAGAGATAGAAAAAGGAATAGAGAAAGTAATAGGAACTAGCTGCATCGTAGTCGATGTGTGTTCAATCGATGAGTCTTACGCTTTTACCTACTGATCAGTGCTTTAGTGCACTGAATTTTGAACACGTCATCTTTATTTACCCACTCTCCTCAGTATTTACTTTAAAAATAAACTGAGAACAATCAGAAAAGCAATCGAATATTTGAAAATATTTTCTTCTGCAATATAATAGGTACGGTAGCCTAATAAAGTCTACATACGTACCGTAAATTGAGGTCCCTAATAATAAAAACAGCATTCATGGAGTGAGGGTAAGAAAAAATGTTTCATAATAAAAACTTATATTAAATATCGCTTTAAGACTTTTTTTGACATAAGATAAAGTTGCAAGCAAAAAATATACTTCAACGCCATAAAACACACGAAAAGTCTACATACAGCATCACTAGAAGATTCGAAAAAGAACATCTATATTTAACGGTACTTTGTTTTCGTACCGCTTTTCATATATCTAAATAATAATTTATCAATTCAAGTGAATTCCTTTATCCTGATTTCCTTTCCTTAAAATCTCACAAAATGTGGAAAAACGCAAAGCAATTTCTCAAGAAGTTAGAAATGTGATTGTAAAGTTGGGAAGTGGGGAAAAATCGAATGACCAATGAACAAACCTAATGATCGCGAACAGTGATGTAGTACCGGAGCTGTAACAAATGAACCCAAAAATAGTGCTGGTGATATTACGAAAGAGTGTGCAAAATATCAGCCAATTAGTATTCATCCCGAAACGGTTCGTAATGTTTTAAAATCCAACCATTTTCATAGCCATTCATAGACATACATCCTCAAACCATGAAAGGCCCTCCACCATGTTTTCTAGTTAGTAATAAATTTTAAACTGCCATCACTGTATTAGGTTCCTCGGTACTTTTTGTCTATCATCGTATCCAAATACGTCAAACTTAGACTAGTCACCAAAAATTACAGTTTTCCAAAAAATTATATGACCATTTTTGTGGAGTTTTGCATCTCGAAGCATTTTATAATATTAACTTCGCTTATAAATGTTTTTTTCTTGGAATACGACTATGAAAATCGTTGGTTCTTAAAATATTGCCATCCTTTTCGGGATGAGTACTAAGTGGTTTATATTTTTGTAGCTCTTTTGCAATATCAACTTGGGTTCATTTGTTACAAATCCGGTAATACCTGGTTTCTCGCGCTCTGTAAGTTTGTTTAATTAGCCTGCTGAGTGTTTGTTTTCCGTGGTATTTGTGGGTTTTCCAATTGTTTTTGCTATTCCTCCGTACCATTTTTCCCCACTTTCTAATTTTACTTTTGGAATTCATCTTAACTGATAAATTATTATTTAGATAGATATACAAAAACAGGTACAAAAAGTAAGTGCCGTTGAATATAGATGTCCTTTTTCGAACCTTCTAGAGATGCTGTACCTAGACGTTTCAGGTTTTTTATGGTATTGAAGTACATTTTTTGCTCGTAACTTTATCTTAAGTCAAAAAAAAACCCTTAAAGTGTTATTTAATATAAGTTTTTCTTGCTTACGAAATATATTTTTTGACCCTCACCCCGGGAATACCGTTCTTATTATCAGAAACCTTAATTTTCTGTACTGTATGTAGACTTTGTTGGGTACCTGTATCCTTCTAAAAGTAAAGTAAAAAGTTTTTCAATTGAATTCTATTGACATGTTTTTACCTCAATTGTTTCTTTTTTTTTTTGCCGAACAAAACACGAACAATGTGCATTCATTTGTCGTATGCTGGGTGTGCACGACTCACCTTAAGTCAAACATGCTTACACTAATACGTTATTCTTTTGTGTTTACTAAGTAATAAGAACCAGTGAGTTAAAACAACTGTAATTTTAGACTTACATCACTTTCGCAAATTGCTCCAATTCAATATTTTGTGTAAACAATACATTGACATTTTTAATCACATCGCACTGAGGCTTAGTGACTGTGGAGACAAATTTTCTTAATTTACTTCCTCTTTATTATGAAATTATTTTTTATACCCACATCAGCGAAGGATGAGAGATATATTCATTTTGTCAAAACGTTTGCAACGACCAGAAGTAAGCTCCAGAGACCACGTAAAGTATACACATTCTTGATCAGCATCAAATCCTAAATCGGTTTAAGCATGTCCGTCTGTGTAATCTCTGTGTTCTTCTGGCCGCAAAAATGAAGCTATCGACTTTGAATGTGACAGAAACGTTGGAAGCACGCAGGTTGGTATTAAAAATGGACCATATCGGGCGAAGGACGCACCCACAGCATCACGTAAACTGAGAACACCTAAGACCTTCTTTTGTCTTTTTTTGGTATAAACGGTGATGGGTATAAAAGATTCGGTGCAATTCGATCAAATTTAATTTTCTTACTTGTTTTTTGTCTAATTGATTTATTAATTACTTAAAAACAATTTAATGAGAGGTTAAAAATAAGTAACGACACTATAGTCGGGCAAGGCCGACCATTAGGTATCTTAATCGCCTAATATAGTCATTCAATCAGTTTCGTGTTAATACACCAAAGATTACACTATTATTTTTATCTAAAAAAATAGAGTAATGACTTTATTGGAACTCTTGTCTGGAATGGGATTCAAAAAATAGACCTAAGTTGTCCAATTGCAGTAGGGTCAATTTTTATGCCAAACTATTATCATGAACAAATTTTCATCAAGAAACATTGCAAATTAGCCCCATTTGGCCATGCGAAAATACATTTTCTATAGGCATAGGTTTAATAAATTGCACTATCCGATCCAACCTTTCCTCAACAATTTCGAATGCCAAAATGCTATGACCTAGTAATTTTTGGTGCCAAATTCTGAATATAATAAAATGTTTAGTTAAAATATTAATAATATTTCTAAAATAAGGCCTTCTATGGAAAGTGCTCGAAAAAGTTGTCCGATCCAAAACATTTTCAATAGCGTTTCTCCTGGGCTGAAAACATGTCAGTGTACCAAATTTCATCAAAAAGTCTCAAAAATTGCAGCCTGTGGCATGAACACAATAATTACATGGACGGACATCAACGAACAGATAGACGGACGGACAAACGGACAGACAGGTTCAGCCGGAATCATTCTGTGAATTGATCGATATAATGAACAGTGGGTCTAGCCCCTCTGGGTGTTACTTGCATATGCATAAACCTGTACCGCAGGATGCGTAGGGTGTAATAACTGACGGTTGTCATAATCACGAGCTTCTTAAGAAAGCGTAAAATTTATTTTTGATCGAAAACAGTTCTTTACTATGATCGGCTTATATAACGAAGTCAACAAATATAAGCTTTTATTTTAATTTATTAACTGGGGATAACATTAAAGTGTGATATGGTAATACACGCATTCTTTAAAAGCTTTAAAATCGTATACGACAAATTTCTTTTGAAAAATTGGTTATAAAAGTAAAAAATGGGCATTTACTTGTCTTTCGTTTTATATCTGAAAGAAAAGTCAATGCTTGTGTGATGATGATTGACTGTCTTCACCTCTTTTTTTCTACGCTCGTGTGACAAGAATATTAATTTCATTATTTTCTTGTACTGACAAATAAATATACTATATAAGGAGAAATTAACACATGATAATTGGCTTTATTTTCTTATAAACAAAGAAACATGAAATTATAAACAATTATTCAAATTTCTTTAGAAAATTTATAGAAAACAAATATTATATAAATTTCTTCTTTTTTTTTTGTTTTTAAGTGCTCCCCTTTTTCACATATGTTTGTGGCAAATTGCGATGTCTTTTTGGATTACAAATTTCCAAGTCTTACATTTTGCCACAAAAACTATTAACGCAAATGCGTAATCGATTAATTTAAGCTATCGCTTATGGGCACGAGAGAGTTAGGAAATACGTACGTCAGCTTTTTTTTTTTTTTTACACAGAACAATCAATTTTTGGCTTATCATGATAATTGAAATTGCAAGCTGACTTTGGAGTACATTATCGTAGAGTAATCTTTAATAAATAATTTGATTGATGTAGAAGCGATTGTGACGCATGGAATGTTTTATGATAAAATGCTTAACTTAGCCAAATTGAAACTTAAAAAAAAGTGGAAAAAGAAATCGCATGATAAAACCCGAAAACGAAATTTTCAAGCTAGAAATAAACTTTTAAATATTTCGAGCTCAACTCAAAGTGGACAAAGGCTATTTTCAATGAACTGCAAATTAATATTAGTTATGTAACATATATATACAAAATATTTTGTCTGAAATTTTATTCTAAACAAGTAAAAAGACTATAGTGGACCATGGTCCACCAATAAATAGCCTTCAAAACAATGGGTGTTATATGGGAAGTGGTACAAGAAGTGGTCCAATCCAAAACATTTTCAATAGCGCTCATCTTTGGGCCAACACATCAGTGTGCTAACACAAGGAACATAAGGAAACAGGACGGACGGACGTACAGATAAGCTTAGATCGATTCAAAAGGTGATTTACAAAACGATTCTGAAGTGACGCGTATAATAAAAGATGGGCATACTTTAGGTCCTTCTGTGTGCTGCATAAATCTGCACGAACTTAATCTACTATTGTACCACAAATGGTGTAGAGCATTGAGAGGCATTACGTACAACTATCTGTACCGGACAATGCTTTGCTGTGGCTCAGTCCATAAAAGGTGCCAAAAGAGCTGAAGAAAATCGAACAAATCTAAGCATTGCATTATAAAAAAGATCGGCTTTGATTCCGTCTCGCCAACATAAAAAATTTATTAATATATTTTCTGTACGTTTCATGCCTACAAACGTTACAATGAGAGAGGTGCCACAATTCTGATGCGGACTCTACGCAAAATCCCGGCCCTACGTAAAGGCTTCACGATTTCAACGCAATCGGTAACTTTTGAAGACTATAGTAGAACGATTGCATGAATGGATAGAAGATGAAAAATATATGTAGAAGAGATGTACAAAATATATTTTATCTTAAACTAACATTTTATTAATAAGCGTAATTTTTTTAACAGTTTTCTATATCTATAGGTACATATCGCTTCTAAGATTTTCCCTTTAGACTTCTCTTTGCCCTTTGAAATTTTCATCTGTTTAAACCTACAAAGGTTCGTTTCTTCGTCGGTCCGTATATCCATATCATGTTTGATGTAATATCTTCTTTTCTCTAAAAATTCCTCTATCCGCACAAGCGTCTGTCTATTGCGTAGTTATTTGTATTTTCTGACTTTAGTACATAAGCCCATTCATCTAATCTATCCTTCGTCTACTTTTACGTGCATTCGTTTATCCATCTTAGCATCTTAGCGAGTATTTTTTTATTCTCTTATCTGTTTAGGCGCGCAATCATCTTTGAATCCAATCCTTATCCGTTTTGAAATACATTGCCTACCCCAGTAAAAAATTTGCGCATCGTTCTATTCATCCATTCCTCTTCCATTCGATCTTTTATTAACCGAATTTTAGTGATTCCAATGGTTTCGATTTAAAGAGATAAAAAAGTAAAATCAGAAATCGTTGAAAAAAATCAATATTTTCCAAACATTTTTTTTAATAAGTATTATAACTGTTCATATAAAAATAAATAAATAAATAAAACAAACATTGAAATAAAAGAATGTATCGACTGTAAAGATTCGATCCACTGACACGCCTATAGTTAATAAAGTTTTTATCCATTTCCGAAGACTTACGTGAATAGTGATTTGCAAGGTAAATGAACTCCTCCTTGATCGCGAAAGCACGCTTTATGTACGAGGGGTGACCAATCACTCAGGGAATGCCGCGTACATATACGTGTAACACGGTGATTGTCCGAAAAAAGAAAAAGAGAAGGCAATAGGCAGTGACCGAAACTTAGCGCCCAATCAGTAAACTATCTATTCGTCTATCTGTCTATCACACTAACCCAGTGAGTATGACCATGGTTAAATCATATTAAGATTTTGAAGCCGTGAAAGCGGGCTTGGTAGACACAACTCTTATCTACTCGGATATATTAAATTGATTTGTTTCTACTCAATCCTCAAGAATACTTTCAATATCTTCACTTAATATCCTCCAATACAGGCCATTCAAAATCGTTTGTTTGTATCAATTTAAAAATGTCTGCACCTCTATCGGTTTTGACGTCAGTTCACATGCATACACATACATTAGGTCATATTGAAAAGTTAACGCGGTTTTTTCCAAAGTTTCGAGTTTGTTTTTGTAGCCTGTTCATTTCACATTATCCTAAACTGTCATGTGGCTGATGTTTAGTGCCTCCGTTATTTCCTTAAAGTTTGGGTGCCGGTCTTGCTCCAGCAGTTGCAAAATTTCCTCGACTCTTTCAGTGACTGCGGGGTGCATTGTTGACATCGAAATTTCCTGAAGGAAATCGAGCAAATCACTCCTGGGTCCTTCGTTCACTCTCAACATTCTCTCCGTAAACTTCGCAATCTTTTTTTTTTTTTGCAGCGCTTTTACCTTTTTTATAGTAAAAAAGCATCACATAACGTATTTGTCTAGATATTTCACTAATTTTCAAATCAATATAACTTTTTACACGAGCAAAGATTTACTAAGAAGAATTATTAAGAAAACCCTCTTCACAAGAAATGTAAGCTGAAATGTCACCTTTTAAGCGCATGTTCGTTTGAGACAATCAAGTGAGTGTTGCCCAATATATAAGCATCAACACAACGCGCGGAGAATTTTCAATGTGACCTAATATATATATATATCCTATGGGTTGCATATTTATATATATCCTATGGGTTGCATATTTCGACACACTTTGGTGAAACTTCCTACGCTGAAACATTTTGGTTTAAAGATGAACGCTTGGTAAAATGTCTTGGTTCGGATCATATTTATTAAATACTATTTAGATATATTAGATGGGTGATGAAAACTATACATATCGAAAGGAACTATTTTTTGTGAACTCGCCCCGTACACCTTGCCATAAAGAAATACATGTTAACAAACTCTAATTCTCAATACATTATTATTAAAATTGTTACGAAATAATCATTTGAAATGTAAATCTATTGCTTTAAGTTTCAACCACGTAAAGTCATTACGTTAATCTGTTCTAATGAGCGAATTCTTAAGAAAAATCAATCTTTATATGACAGAAAGATATTATTTTTAATATTTTATAACGAAATAAAATTGAAGATGAATACCTTAATTCCGTAACAGAACAGTTTTTTTTTTTTCTAAGGCTGGATCGCATCACGTTATTTTTGTAATCTCTTTCCTATATAAGTGTGCTCATGGAAAATGAATCTCTACTTGGCAACGAAATCTATTTTTTTTATGAAGCTGCAGTATATTTAATGGCAGGTTGGCTTTGCTCGACTATAACTTTTTAATTAATTTTAATTTCCTTTCGTGCTTTAATATAACAAATAAATTTCTTTATGAATCTACTGCTAAACCTTTCAAAGATTTTAAAAATTCATCATGTTTATGCTCCTGTTGACTTTGATAAAAGTCCTTCAAACGTTAAAATCCAAAAATTAAAAAAAAAACCGGGACATTTTAAGACTTCAAAAGTTCTACGAAACGAAAAACAATTTAAGCGACCTTGACCTATGCCTATTGCCAAGACATAATACCTCCTACTTGTATGTACTTCCATGTATTTCCAAACCTTTTTTATTACTTGTATCCGGGCTGGAGATATCCTTTGACGTATGCTGCGCTGTACTTAAAGTTAATGAACCATTCTTATGCAAAATATTTGAAATTTTCATTTTCACAAAATCAATTGAAATTTGCTTTTTTATTATAAACACTTTTTATTACATTTGTTCAAGTTCGTCTTCTCAAAACTGAGTCAACAATTGCTCTAATTTTAATGAATTTCGTTTTCACTGTTTTCGAAAAAAAAAAACACCGGTAGCACCGTTAGGTACACGTATTATAAATGCTTATGCGATAAAAACGAAAAACATGATTTGTTTCCGTTTACAACATCGAATTATATGACACAGTTTTTGAAAAACAAATGTTTCGATATAATTTTTTTCTTATAAAAATTCCATTCATTTATTTATTTATTTATTTTTTTTTTTTGTTTAAGATTTATTTATTAATATCTAAAATATTCACTGATCGCTTATGTGTTAGCTTAACGTACATAACGTGTTGTTCGCGACAATATTTTAAAATGACTGAATATCTAGTTAACGTTACCTTTTCATTTATATTTATTACCGTTTGTTTGACCGTTTTTTTTCTTTTTTTTTTTTACTTTAACGTGTGTGTGTATAAATTTATTTACTTGTGTGTATGTATATATATAAGCATAACTTTCAATTTCTCTGAACGTCATGTACATGTACATGTATTAATGCATAAGTTTTCAATAAATCTTAGAAGAGATTATAGTTTTTAAAGTTTGATTATAAGATTTATTTATAATCGCATACATAAACGATAACATAATCAATTATCTGTTTTATAATTGAAATAATTTATGACAAGAACTAGATCTAGAATCTAGAATTTAGAATCTAGACCTAGATTCTAGATCTAGACTCTAGATCTGGATATATACTTAGCTAAGTCTGACACTACATCTGTCTGTGGGTTCCTCGGCTATTCAATGATCGCAGATATACTGACCGACAGTTGAAACCCTCTACGTTTGTTTTGAGTTTAAACTCATGGCTCAAGTTCGAGAGAGATCAGAGATCCGTTTAAAAACTTGTCTACAAAATGTAAAAAGTGCAATAAGGTCTGAAATATGCCAAAATTTCGAACAATCCTGCCTGTAATAAGCTCTATCGCTTTTGCAAATATACAGCCGATATCTTAACTTTTGCGATCAAGAGAATATTGACCACATAAATCTATAGAGACTGAAAGATGCAGGGACAGACATGCCTAGATAGACTTACTATTTGATAATGTTTAAGAACACATACACTTTTGTGGGGCTTCCTTCTGCGATGTATGCAATAAGTAAAACCTTTAAATTCTTGATCTACTCAACTAAATCCGACGCTTCATCTGCTCGTGTGTTTCTTGGTTATCCGACGGTCGCAGAAATAGTCATCAAAAGTTAAAACCTATCGTATTTACTTGGAGTTTAAACTGACGGGTCAAGTTCGAGAAAGATCCGCCTAAAAGCTTCTCTACAAGATGAAAAAAGTTCACTAAACTTTAAATTATGCCAAAATTTCGATATGTTGTTTTTTCACTAAAAGAGAGAGAGAACATCATTCACAGCGTGCTTACTTTTGGCCAGAGTGTATACCAAGGTCGTTTAACTGTTGAAAGTCTTGGTCGACACTGATGTACTCTCAGTTAACAACTAGCGTAAAGAGATGGATATCCATTATACGATGTAAAGCGATGATAGCCCATGTTGAAGGCGTAACCAAAGGTGCGCGTTAACTTGATTTACTTGTTTTGAGGTTATGTCCTGACATTTGTTCAAGTTTCCCTTCACGTTTGCAGCCTTATTGCAAACCAATGTACAGAAAAGTCAGTGGATTTTCCAATAAACTTTATGTTCATGAGCTATATAAAGCTTTCGATAAAGGAATCGGTGGACATATTGTTGGTGGAAAGTTTCACTTTGATTTGATTCACTTTATATGGCTGCTTTGTCTGCTTACGCATAAGAGTGGATAGTACTTTCCGGCCGTACGAACGAGTATTTTTAACGGTTCGAATTTGTCGCGTTTGCTTTTCTTTCGGGAACTAAGTAACTCTGATATGGTTTTCAGAATAAAATTTTTGTCAATTTTAGAAAAATTCCATGACTTCCACATTTAGAAAGACTGTGCAACATATTACTAAATCCGGTGAAAAAATCATTTATTGAAAACGAAGTTCGCGAAGAAAAAATGAAAGCGAAAGAAAACTGAATAAGAAAAGATCTCTTTTGTTATCAGAACTTTATTTCGGAACTTTGACATAAAATGACAGAGACGATGACAGTTAAACGCAACAAAAAATTTTATGATACTTAAATAATAACAATGACAGAAGCAAGCTGATAGTCGAATAAAATCCTAAGTTGGTCGCATGCTATAAAATTTAGTAAAATTGTAGCAAATTGAAGTAAAAACCATTAATATGTCAGCTTTCTTTTTACAACATTTCAGTTCTCAGAGAGGTTGTAATAAGTCAACTCTTACTTATTAATACTTTATATTCTATCGTGTTATAATTTTTTATATAGTTTTTTTTTTTTTTCAAAACACATACCAGTGCATTCAAGCGTAACCAGTTTTCGACAAGAAGCAGTCATTTTAAAATTAATTCAAATTAAAGTTTTACTTAATATATATTTTTTATATTTGTACGCGTATACCATGAGAATTACTACCAAGTCTAGTATAATTTTATTCGATACCGAGTAAGTATATTAAGTTTGTTGATACATTCGTACAACAGGGAAGCAGCAAATAATAAGAAGTAGTAGAATTTTGTTTGATTGTTTTTTGAAATTGAGAATGAACTTAATAGAAATCCATGAACCCCAGAAAGCGTTGAAACTAATAAAGATATTAAGTGAAAAGAAATCGCCGTTTGGCTTTAATTATATACCTATCAGTTGGTAATATTTTCATAGAGCATTGATAGATAGCTGTGCTAAATCTCGCATCTAGCATCGCTGCAGATGGAAAAATAACGAAAATCTGCAGCCTGCGAATGTATTTTAATTTAAGATTAATTGTATCCAGTTGTAGACTTCGTCTGTAGCATAGAACTTAGCATATTAATATTAACATCCATAAATTGGCGTTGTAAACTGTCACTAAGATTCCTAAGAGAAAACATTGTCGTCTCTTGCTACAGTTTTTGTTGCTTTCAAATTTGGTGTTCCCAAGGAATAGTCGCCGTACAATTCTCAATCCAATTTTTCTTGGGTTATTATGGTTATGTCACGAAACCGCAAAACAGAAATGCTTACGTCCGACCCTTGTCTCTGCTGTCCGAATGTTACTCAGAATGCGTTCAATAAGTTCCGATACTTCAATTTTGGCGAATTTGGGAAAGCCAAGTCGGATATGGAACGAGCACATAGGCAAGTCGTCATACAAATTAAAGAAAAATAAATATATAAAGTAATGCATACATTGATCAAGAGAAAAAGTTTTTTTAAAAATCTTTGTAATCTCTGAGTGAGCAGATATCTACTTTCCTAACTTCTAGGTGGTGAATGTAACCGTGTAACAAATTGCAAGAGCGGACACTTAAGTTCATGTTGAATATGAAATTTTGAGTGCCAAGACTATGTTCTGCGTTAAAGTACATTTATCAAATATTTGTAGCACATTTATGTGGAAATGCACATCGTATTCTTTTTGAACCAAATGAGTTCGTCTAATGTACTTGTCTGTTCGCCAGCCTGTTTTTATGCAAGAACAAACATTTCTCTTCCTCTTCAAGTCGTTCTTGTCAATCGTTTGTCGAACGTTTGTCTCAAAACTTATTCCGGAAGAACAAACATTTGAAAGTTCTCTCCTCGCTCACGTTACATTATGTTTGAGAATCGAGTCAATCGGCCGAGTTACCCAGACACTGATGGTCTTCACAAAATCCATCAAATTTTGATGTTAATTTGTGCGATTACCTTTGAAGCCCAAATATGATACGATACTATGTATTAGACATAAACTGATAGAATATTGAATGCTGAATATAAATTCCTACTCATTGTACCACATACTTGCTTGCTTTTGACTGAGGATTGTATTTTTCTAAAAAGGACATTAATTTACTAGCCCTCATTTTGGATACGCGATTGGCAGATATTCTTAGGTTATAAAAAAAATTAAAGGGAGGGGTACTTCATTCGACTTCAACTCAATTGTTTTTTAACTACTACTAACTTGCTTTAGAAAAAACATTTAGCGGTAAATTATTATTATTACATTGTACATTTTATGGTTTGTATTAAGTAATGAAGCAAATAGTCTAATAAAAACTGGAAAAGACCCTTAATGCACAATATTTCAAATCACAGTTTTTATACGTTTTGCTCTTCCTTAAATCACAAAGTTGTAGATGACGAGTTCGAGTAGGAAACCGCCTCTTTATACTTAGTTATTATATATAATTACTATCCGTGTACATATGTATTGCCCGTTTGTATATAATTATTTGATAGGATGAAACTTTGCAGCTATTTTCCTGATTTTTCTTTATTCTCATTTTATTTTTTTCGTTCAATCTTAATTTCCAAAACTTTTTTTAAAATAGACATAAAGACAAGTAAGTAAGAAGGCAAATATTTTCTAACTGGAAGATTCTCCCTCCATGCTTCAAGCAGAATTTCATGCAATCTCCGTATATGCCGCCGAATGCCTAAGAAGTCGAAGCAACAGAGAGCTAATCTGCATTCACTTCGCAAGCTCAGTCGCATTATAGGCCCTAAAAGGACGAACGATAACATCTGGGCTTATGTTGGAGTATCTTTAAACTATGAATGAGCTGGACAAGCCTAATTTCGTGCATCTAATAAGGATATTGCAAGCAACAAAACAGCTGACGGTCTAACTAATAGGAGTGCCCGAAATCTTCTGTGTTCAAGAAGCCATATCAATAGGCTGCACAGAAAAGTTGGATTACCATTGGAAGCACAGCGCAGAATATTGACACGAAAAAAGATTTATAAAAGACAGCACATAAGCTGCGAGAAGTAGGAAGTAGCGGCCTACGTATTGGCACAGATTTGTACAAATTTCACAATTCTCTCAAGAGTCACCTGAAAAACATAAGTATTTCTGAAATAGACTCATGCAGATTCTGCCAAGGGACGAGTGAAAGGTCTCCAACCCGCAGAATCAGACACCAGATATTTGGCGAACAACTCACAACGTCAGACACCCTAGTGTGTCCCATCCTAGTGTGTCCCACCCTAGTGTGTCCCACCCTAGTGTGTCATAAGAATACTAAGACTGGAGGACTAGGGGCATGAGCGAGCATAATAGATCTTTCAGGGTGCAGTGCCGGTTGCCCATACAAGACTAACTAACTAAAACCACTTCTAAATCGTTTTCAACTACTTGTAGTTTGTAAGTAGTTTGTGTATATCTAAATAAAACCAAATTAGTAAAACTAAACTTTACAGATGTTCGTATAAATTTCATTTATATTTGAAGTTTTTTTTTTTATTCATTTAAATAAATTATTTACACTGTTTAGACATATTTTTCCTTTCCTTTTTTTTCTTACGTGCAATTTCAGCACTAAATGATGATAAATGTTTAATAAAATCTATGCAAAATATATTAAAATAATTTCCAAAATACACATAAATCGATCATAAAACTCATTAAAAAAATCGAAATAAATTAATTTATTTAAAATTATAGCCTTGTTTTCAAGCATTGAGAAGTTTGATAAATTTTAAAAACTAACATGCGAGCAAATAAAGTATTTAGGTTATCGCAAAAGGTCTTAATTGCTTAATATGATATATGTGATATATAGCACTAAGAAAAAAGATCGCAATATCTTTATCATTGTAAGATATTTATTCTGTGTTTTCCGCGGTCATTTACCTTTATGCAATTTTTCAAAGTTATCGGTTAGTGAAAAAAATAAGAGATGTTTACATTGACATCAAGTGTATCGTTTTCAATTCTTATGAACCATATTTCATGTGCGTGATATTTTATGAAATTCATTTAAACTTTCCACTCGTTAGCATTGTCTTTCAATTGTTAAATAATCAGACACAACTTATGCAAGTAGTTCTTTTAGTATCCAGCTCAGGCGATATACTAAAATGTAAGATACGCTTGTAATGTGTGGAAATACCGGTCGCCAATCTCCCCATCTTTATACGTTTTGGATCAGTGGGAAAAGCGAAAGTGGGGGAGATATTTATTTGCTCCTTGAAATTCATATCAATAGTTTAAAGTTTGATGATTAGTTTCACACTAAAAATCAACAAGAAAATTTCTCCTTTTATTCAAAACTACAGGCTTAAGATTATTCGGTTTTAATTTCAAAGTTGGATTTTCAATATTTTCCTAACAATTGGTAATAAAATTTTCATTCATCTGCTTTAAGTTTGAAAATCAAATAAATCCGATCACTGGTCCTCGTCCTATCAAGACATGGAATTAAAATATACTTTCAAATAAATACGATGTACGATAAACATCCTAGGAAAGCCTATATGTCACATATTCTAAAATTTATTGACTGATATTTGAAATAAATGACAAACAATATATTAAGTGAATAGATCTTCGCTTTATTCTAATCTCAGGTAAGGATTCGACGCAAGACAAATACAACTTCTTACAGTAAGCTAACATGACGCAACTGCTTGCGTTAGAACGCATAAATTTTTTAAAAACATTCAATCCAAAATTATTCAAGTTCATGTTTAAATCTCATTTGTATTCATAGTGGGAAGAGTAATCGTAAAAAAATTGTTTTACCCACTTTTTAGTAAATAATTGTAAAAATACCTTATTCTCTTTAAGGTGACTACTCATTTAATCCAAGTGAATGCATTAAAATTTTTGCGTTATGGGCTTCCGAGCAGATCAATAAAACTCTTCTTCATATCAAGGATTTACACAACCTGCATTACATTGAACGTGCGTAGCAGTTGAAGATAAGAAAATGTTGATAAACAAGTAAGGAAATTATATTCAGCTGAGGCCGAATCCTTTATACCCACCATCTTTTTCCTGAAAAAAAATAAGAAATAATAAAAAATCGTCGGGAAAGGCCGACATCACTAATACAGTCGTTCACTAGTTTAGGCGATAAAACACAAAAAAATATACATTATTTTTATGTAGATGCATAATTCTCATAACAGACATCATATTGCAGCATACCCAAATCGTGAACGAACGCTTAACAAACTTCATTTTTTTATCAAAGATTTTATTATTTTCCAGTTGCTTTCGTCATAAGAAATCATAAGTTGGACTTTGTCGCTGTAGAAAGGTATGGTTTCACGAGAATCCCTGTATGTGGTGCTGTCTAAAAAATATATCTATGTGATCCGAATTACCTATGATTGATTTGCTGAGGACAAATTTTCATCATAATATAGTAAAAATTAGACTTTATTGGCGCATAAAGTCTTATTTTTCATTACAGCCCCTATATGGGTTGGGATCTAAAAAACAGACCCGCCGGGTCAAAATTCGGTAACATTAATTCTTATCGCAAATTATTATTAAGAACGGATTTTCATCAAGAAGTGAAGTGAGAAAAAGAGGTATTTTTACTATATACAATTTCCGCAGAAACGGTTACATGGCAAGGTGTCCAATATATTGGCCCGTCCGATGCAATGTTTTCATACCAATTTAGAACTTCGAAATAATATTACTAAGCGATTTTTGTCGCGAAATTTTGAAAACTGCAATGTATTTTCTTATAATGACCTATCAAAAAAAGTCGAAGGAGCGATCCAATTCGACTCATATCCAATAGTGTTCGCCCTTGGACTAAAGAATCAAAATGCATCAAAATGTCTCGAAAATTGCAAACTGTATGTTGAATACAAGAATACATGAAGGGAACTCAGACGGGTGAACGGACGGACAAGCATGGATTGTGTAATAAAGGCGGGTCTATGTTTCTCATGTCTTTCTGCGTGTTACAACTGTGCGCACAAAGTTAATACAACCCGTACCACAAGTGGTCCACGGTATAAAAAAACACCAAAAATATGTAATTTTGATACTCTATACTGGTGAATGATCGCGGGCCTTTGCCATTTTTGTACACATTTTGTAGGATCACCTATAAAAGATACAGAAATTTTTACTATTTAAACCATTCTTTTTGCCTTCGAAAACAGAGATATTCTCAGTTCGTCTTATACCATGGGAGTGTCATTTGATTGGTTTCGCCGATTTGTGCTACAAACTCACTTGTAATAAGTTTGGCACATAAGTTCACAGAGATCGGCAGATGGAAGAACAGATTAGGTGGACTTAATACTTGATATTAGTCAAGAACACAAAAACTTCGTACGATCTCTGAAGCTTCCTTCTGAGTTTTGCAAACGTTTTGAGAAAATGAATACAAACCCATCCTTCGCTGATAATTATAAAAATAATCTGAAATTTAAAATAATACAATTTACCACTTCTTTTAACTGCTCCAGGATGAATATTTGTGGGGTTAGTCAACATAGGCGCTGCAATTATATATATGACGCATATATATATATATAAAAATAATTCTTTGAAAATAGATAACAGATGTGAAAAACAAATTCGTCTTAGCAAATTCTATCATGAGATAAATTTGTATCTTTAAAACACATTGTTTCCATAGATCAACGAGGAGCACATGTGCATAACTTTAAATTCTTATCTCAATATTTGCGCTTACTAGGAATTCCAACTACAAAACAGTTAACAAGCAGATGACGAGATGAGATCACAAAATCCAATCGAAAGTTTCTTGTCATCATTTACGTAGCAATTTTATGCTATTTTCCATTCGCTAGTGTTACAAATGGTATGAAAAATTTTTAGTGTATAAGTAGTGTAAGTCGTGACTATAAAAAGTCTATTTAAAAATTTTGTCACTTTTTAAACTATAATTGTGTCTTGCATATTAACTACTAATAAGCAAATTGGACAAGGGCGTCAGAAGCGGAAATGTGTTAATCTATTCATAGCGTTAAGGCAGTGAGAAACATTTATTGTAATAAGTAAATTTTCTGGAAAATATATATCGTTTAACTTAAGACAAATAAAAAATACATTTATAAATATTTCGCGACATGTTTGAAATTTATTTAATAATGTTTCGCTTTTGCTGTAAATTGTTATATTAAATTTTTGCGGCTATACGCAAAAAACGAGAGAGACTTAAGACAAGGTTGACTTTTATTCTACCCTAGATTCAGGACAGTTTTCTGGATACATTTCAGCTTGACTGTCCGTCTCTCTCATTCTGTCCACATATATTTTTCTGTTCAACTTATAGATCACAATCTCGAGATAGTTTCATAGAATTTCGTATAGAGATACAATTTTCTAATGATAGATTTGGACCGTGTTTACGAAAATTTCCAGTGTAATGCCCGTTTTTGGGAAAGTCATTGCATGAAAAATCTTTTCCATTTTTGGTATTTTGCGAAATACCGTGAAAATAATCTCTTTCGCATTCTGAATGTATATAAAGAACGGAGATGAAAGGGGATCACTTTTTCAAGTCAAGTCAATGTTTCTAGAAATTATAAACCTTTAATTTGCAATAAATGTTAATTTTTAATATTTTGTGGTGAAAGTCCATATAACATAGCACTTTAGCGTATAAATGAAACGTGGTAAGTTTGGCTTGTTTAGGTAGATTTTCCCGGACCGCTCTTCTCTCATGAAAAGTCAGCTTTCACATGCGATAATTTTAGATATTCTAATGTTTGGATGATACTTGCACTAAGTGAATCTGTGTAAAATATTTTACAGTGGTGCTTGCTTTAAGGATTTTTGCATCTTAACTATACCGCGATCACTTATGTGCATGTTATGATTAAATATTTTGCATGATGCTGGTTTAGCGTATTTTTTTTGTCAAAAAACTTTGTCAAAGTCTCCAGCATTCGAAATCTTATACCAATATGAAGATTTTTCATGAAAATCCCTAGATAAACGGGCAAAAACAGGTGAAAGAAGAAGGCGAAACGAATACTATTTTTCATAAACTTACTATTCTTCAACAATTTTCGATCCAACATATTAAAAATTAAACCTCTTTGCCATATTAACAATTCTTTTATGGGATGAGGTGCCAACCTTAGCTCAACAAATTTGTTTTTTTGATAAATTGTCATCATCGTTAAGGAATACTACTTGCAATAATTGATGCAATTGACCAAAAGACATGATACTGTGAGTTTTTAGTGTGAAGGAATTCGGCTGAATGTAGCAAAACTCGCTCAGGAAATGTTTGCAGCTCGAGCCGGGCGTCTCTTATCCTCCCCGCTGTTGTCAGCAGATATTACTCTTTCTAATTGGTGCGGGTTTCAATAGGTTCTAACTACCCTCCCCGCTGTTGTCACCAGATATTACTGCTGGTTTCAACAGATTACTTATTGTTCACTCGAACGGTGCTTCGAGGCTGTCAAAATATGCGTTCTTCTAGTGATAGTCTTACAAGACGAAGCTTTTTTTTACTTTTTTATTATCTTACTTTTCCCTGAGTCAAAGTTTTGTTATTCTGCTTTGCAAAATGCAATTAATATTTCCTTGGTATTCCTTTTGTTTTGTTTTTATAAAATTAATTAAATTTTTGTAATTTATTAACTATTTTTTACATGATCACTACTTTCCAAGGAAGTTGTATTTGTCTTATCGTTACTAGCAGAACTTAATTTAATTTTGGTGGACAAGAAATCTTGCGCATCCCAAGGTTGAGTTTTAGCTGTGCCCCAAATAAGATAGATCACATTACCCACAAAGAATACCGAGGCAGCTATTAGGAAAACTAACTGCCATTGAGTCCGGCTATGCTGTAATTTTAAAGTTGATCATAAAAAAAAAAAAATATTAATATTTTTTAAGTATTTTCTTCTCTTTTCTTAGATCTTTCTTACCGTATCTGTTACAATTACGCCCACCACGAGAGGTGTTATAATGGGCATAAAACTTACTGTCGTATTAGCGATACCCATTAGTATGCCAGCGTGGTTAGGCGACAAATCGATTGTGTTTAATGTGCAGCCAATAATTGTGCCACTATTAAGACCCACCAACAGAGTCATAAGAGTAATCGCTAAAGTTTTCTGATCATCATCTAGGAAACCAATTCCTACCAGACCTATAGCAGGTAACCAAAACGCCATGGTATTAATGCACTTCCGCAAACTTGTCAGACTAATGCATTGCTTGTGTTGTATGATTTCTGCTGCCAAAGCATAGACATATGATAGAATCCACATAGCTAAGAAGGGCAAAGCAGAGAATAAAGCATTGCTTTTGATTTCCATATTTAAGACACCGTTCATGTAGGAGGGAATTTGATGTTGCATTGTCGATAAGCCCCAGACGGCACAACACCGCGTTACGCATAATGCCAAGAATGGTTTCGATGTGAAAATAGCTCTCCATGGTACAGGGATTTTTTTTTGATGAAAATCTTCTGCTCTTACTAAAGACGACTCAATGTAATCTCGTTCAGCTTTACTAATAAGTTTCGATTCATTGGCGTTATTGGCACCCAATATCCACCATAATATGCACCATGTGAAGCACATGCCTCCCGATATGTAAGATATCCCTGGCCAGCCGAGAGGGCTTTCCGCTATTATACCACTAACACCTAAAGCTAAAACCGTACCGCATTCGATGCCCGTATGACTAAGAGTACCCAAGCGATTTCTTTCCTGCGGTGGAGACCATTTGGCTAAATGCTGATGTATGCAGGGAAACATCATGCCCTGAAACAAACCCGTTGCGACGCGTATTGCACAAAACGCTTGCCAACCACCTTTCATTACACATAAAGGTGTTAAGGCACTACCCAATCCTGAGCCAAATGTCGAGACACACATCACCAGTTTTGTGCCAAAATGTTTACACAAAGATCCACCAACGAATTGCGTAGCGACATAACCCCAGAAGAAACTCGAGAGTATGTAAGAGATTTTCTTTTCATCCCAATCAAATTCCTAAAGAATGGGAAGAACGTATAAAAAATTTTAATCAATCGTGAAATCAAAACTTACCGGAAAGTCAGGATTTGAGGTTTCAGCATTGGTCATAGCTACTACGGCCACACCTACATTTAAACGAGCCATGTACGCGACTACGATGTCGAAAAATAATAGCAGAGTCTGCAAATGGCGCATACCCAGCTTAGGACCTAAAAGTAAAAACGATATTGCAATACATTTAGTTCTAATGCTTTCTGGACTCAATTCTTTAAATAAAAATTATACATATGAGGAAGGAAGATGTCTATCATATTCAAATTATTTAGGAATAATTTAAAAGCCTATCATTTGCTTATAGTATTGAATAAAATGAATGAGCAGTTTAATCAAAATATTGTCCAGCGCCTGCTACCACTTTTTCCCATGTGCTAAAAAATTTTCTCGAAAAAATGGCTCGTCTTTGAAGGCAATCCCTAAAGGAACCCATGTTTAGATATCGTCGTTGGAGTTAAAGCAAACAAGGGACCGAAATTTTTCATATTGAACTCTCACGATATCAGGACTTTTGACATATCGCGCCCGTTCTTTGTCGCAACTGCATCAATTATTGTTGTTAGCACTGCTTAATGATGGTTTCATTTGGTGGGACCAAACTATAATATACCACGCCCTCCTTCATGGATTTTTGGGGTTGTCGTCGATGTTAATGGTTCGTCTACTCCTCATCACGGTTATTTGGGATTTCGAGACGCATCACCACAACTAAGGCTCTGGCAGCACTCTGCCTCGAATTAAGTAGGAAAAGCAAAGTTTTTCCCTACATTTTTTGGTATAGAATTTATTCGAAGCTCCAAGGAACTATATTGTGCACTCTTTAATATAATCATATGTAGATGAACGAACTTATTTGTACTCGCAATATATCCACCAACAAAAAGTGAAAATATGTTAATCTTCTATATTTCATTTCGTATAGTTTGCTATATGAGTTTCAGTGCAGGTAAAAGGATTATAATTGTAATTAACCTAATGTTCCCTGCACGCAGTGGTGTTGTCGAGCCGGAATGCTCCGGAACGTCGTTCCGGTACTTCCTTTTTGGACAGGAACGCGTTCCGGAACTAAAAATGATTTCTGATAACAAGAATTTATAATAAACATTAGAAGACGGGCGAAAATTGGGGGAGACCCCCCCCCCCCCGTCGTCAAATTTGGGACAGGAGACCGCACAAAGCGGCCGCCTACCCAGGATCAGCCCTGTCTATATAATTATATATACGCGTTCCGGTAAAAAAAAAAAAGTAAAAAAAATTAGCGTTCCGGTAAAAAAAAAAATTAGCACAACACCACTGCCTGCACGTCTACCTGTCTATGCATCCATGTCTTAATCTTGCCGTCATGTATATTCGTATATAAATTTTTTATTGAAATGAATCGACCCTATCTACAAGTAGGCATTGATATATATCGTTAGGGTTACATATAAGCGTAAGTACAAAAACCAAAATTTCAAAATATTTGTTTTCGTGTTTTCCAACCTGCGGCACTTAACAATTTACAGTCATAAATGTTTATCGGGATTAGCTGAAATTTTTATGTAATCGGGCCATTGCCACTGTACGATTGTAAGTAATAAAAAATTACGATTATTATATACATTTGCGATTCTTGATTTGCAATAATAGGAATATTACCGCCTTCCACTTTTTTGCTTTATTTTCATGTTTTGCTTTATATAAATATTTAATTTTTTTTATTCTTGCATTCATTTGCTAAATGCATTGATTACCTTGTGATAGCTAATCTTTATATACATTAGAGTAAGTATTTATATACATTTGCAATTTCCTAATATTTAAACAGGTAGACAGGTATTAATTGAAGGTAAATGTTTGTTCATTGATTTTTCATTTAATTTATTACAAGAAGTTCCCTTATACCCTTTCTATTGTTGTTAGAACATAACTGAAAGAAACCCAATTATGAAATCATCCATATGCCTAAACTTGCGAATTGAACTGAACAGAGGCTTGATTAAACCTCTCTCAGAAAGTCAAATAAGAAGCGAACTGCATTGGTGTGTGTACTATTTTCGCTTCATGTGTGTCACAATGTTTCCCAGAGCCGGAACCTCATTAACCTCACATAAGACTAGAGTTGGTATGAGCATCTGAGTAAGTAAGAAACCTGACTATCAAGTCTGTCAGCGTTTACTTTGGACGCACACACCCACTATTCATTTCTTTCCGACCGTCACCGTGTTACACGAATAGGGGACGTACTCTGGGTGACGAGTGATATAATAAAAAATAAATATACGACCATTGTATAGAGTAGGTCTTCTAAAAAGTATTCAGGTTAAAAGTAACAAAAAAGATATAAAAAGTAATAAAATACATTATTATTATTGACAAACAATATCACGAAACCGATTATGTATCATGCGGTTCAATGACCATTTCGGTATAAAATTTTTAATGATTTTTACGTAAAAATTTGTTATATAGATATGCGATCTTTTGAAAGTGATTTAATTCGAGTGGTAAATTCGATGGAAACTGACGTGACGTGCACAACATTGCTCGGCAAACGTTACAAGGTAGACGATTCAAAATCTTTTCAGAATTGTTTCCGTTTTCCGTTGCTCGTTAGGAACTAATCAGCAAAACCTTAAAAATTTGGCTCGTTTTACATTTCAACAAATATGCCCTTAAATATAGATCGACTGTAAATATTTTTGCAGAGCCTAATAATAAAAATTGTAATCTTTTCTACCGACTAGACGTAGGCGATTTCTTAACTTTTTGCTTGCACTTTGTTAAAACGTCATTAATCAAAAACCTCCACCAACACAATATGTTTTATCACGAGCCTATAAGAATTTTGTTTTCCTATCGGAATGCAATCCGAAACCCACTTACGGATTCGGGTTTAGCTGGGATAGCCTTGAGGCTTGTCCTGAGTTCGGTTTTAATTTCGGTAGTCTTGGGGCTTGCCCTGAGTTGCAGCTTGATATATATGAAAGCTCAATACTTTTTAGACTATCTGACATCGAAAACTTGCGACGAAATAAATCGATTATTTTTTCGTCCTTACTTAAGGTAATTGTGTACTTGTTTACAAAAATTCATCATAAACGTTTCTAATACCTTTGCTCTTCACTGCTTCCATTTGTTTGTTTATTTGCGTTTAATTCAAACCATTTATTATTTTTTATTGTTGTGCGTATTTTAGTTTTCCTTTTCACTTTTTCGATTTAATTGCAATTTAATTTTTATTTAAATTTTTTTTCACCGGAAAAATTTAATTTTATTTTTGTCTACTAAAATAATTTGAATTGTTTTCATAACTGTACTCGTTGGAGATTTTTCTTTCTTGCTTGCTCTAATTATTAAATCTATTTCTCATTTTCTAATTTTTAATTTTTTTTTTTGATTAATTCATTAGTCCGCTTATAAGGAACGTCCACTAATTTTAAACTATTTATTAGAAATGATTGTTCATCACTTTTTATATTCACTCGATACATTAGGACTTAAAACGAAGACAATGCGAAACTTTCCCCTCCTTCGCCGTGACCATAAATCACATTTAATATTTTTATGAGTTCATACACGTTAGCGAAGAAGTTTTTGATAGTCGCTGCCTAATTTCTGATAGACATCAGCCAAAGCTCACGTATACATCATACATACATACATATATGTCGTTTCTGCACACGACTATTAACTATCTTCATCTAATCCAAAGTTTTAAAAAAACGTAACATTTTAGGAACTCACACTTTTGTGCTTCTACGGCCTTTAACGTAAGACTAATTCAGGAAGGAATTCCCACCGATCATTGCTTATATAAAATAAGATAATGATACTTAAATAAAATACATTAATTAACATCTATAATTTTGAACAAGTAATAACATATAGTGGGTCATAGCGGACTGTTAAATACCCTATGCCCCCTCTAATTATTCAAATAAGACTTTTAATAACAAGGCGTTATAAGGGAAGTGGTCGAAAAAGTAGTCCGATTTGAACCACTTTCTATATCGTTTTTATACCTATTACCGAAACGTGGGGTATATATTCATTTTGTCAAAACGTTTGCAACACCCAGAAGAAACCTTCATATTATTATTGATCAGCCTCAAATGCTGAATCGATTTAAGTATGCCCGTTTGTTCGGTTGTCCCTCTGTCCGTCTGTAGAATTTCCGTTGTAAACATTACCCTGGCCGCAAAAACTAAGCAATCGACTTCAATTTTGGCAGAAATATTGAAAATTCTTGCACGCAGGATGGTATTGAAAATGGGCCAAATTGGTCCATTGGGCACGTCTACAATAATCACATGCATACGGCAAAAACTTTTATTTTGAAAGTAGAAAAAATCAGCTGAGGGCAGCATGAAAAATTAGTTCTTTTACTATTTTCGTCTTTTTTAGGATAACAGTGAGGGGTATAAAAGATTCGGTTCCGACTTAATTTAATTTTGTTTTTTTGTTTTTTTTTTAATATCAAATTTGATAATTTTGCATGCATAGACAGATGGATTGATAATGTAGAGGTAATCAATACACTTCACTTAGAATCTCATGTCAACCAGTCCTATTTATGCCTTATACTTTTGATGATGATGGGCGCTGCTTGGTACCCCAAACAGCTTCATTTGCTAGTATTGATGTCTTGATATTGGAAAATTCGTAAATATCTTTTTATTGATTTTATTAAATTTTCATTTTTTATTTTTATCACTTTCACTGTTGCTCTCCAAATCCTTTTTTAACAAAAAGTCTTCAGCATCCCATGGTTGAGTTTCCGCCGTACCCCATATTATGTAAATCAGATTACCCACAAAAAATATAATGGCAGCTATTAGAAAAACCAATTGCCATTCCGACCGATTATGCTATATACAAAAGAAAATAATGATAATAACAGTAATAATAATAATAATTTTAATTCCAGAAACTTACTGTATCATTAACGATAACACCCACTACCAATGGTGTTATAAGAGGCATTAAATTACCAAAAGCATTACTAATGCCCATCAGTACGCCGGCATGATTGGGTGATAAATCTAGCGGATTCAAAATACATCCAATTGTACATCCACTATTAACACCCACCGCCACGGTCATTATTGCAATAGCCCATGGTTTCTGACCTTCGTCGAGAAAACCTATTCCTATTAAAGCTACAGCCGATATCCAAAAAGCACATGAGTTAGTTATTCTACGTATGCTAGTTAAACTCAATCCCTTTTTTCTTTGCATTATATCAGCAGCTATTAGGTACACATACGACATACACCACATCGCCAGGAAAGGTAAAGCCGAAAATAATGCATTGCTTTTAATCGCCATGTTTAGGACACCATTCATATATGACGGAATTTGAGCTTGCATTATGGATAGACCCCAACCTTCTGCACACTTAGCTGTTAGCATTGCGGCGACTGGTACGGAGCATACTATGGCCTTCCAGGGTGTTGGAATTTTCTTTTTATGAAAATCTTCCGACCGGGCTAAAGATGTTTCAATATATTTCATTTCTCTGTGTGTTATAAATTTCGATTCCGTTGCATTATTAGCCGCAAATACGTACCATAATATACACCAAGCGAAACAAAGACCAGCGGATACATAAGATATACCTGGCCATCCTAAAGGACTTTCCGCAATAAGACCGCTTACACCCAAAGCCAAAACACAACCGCACTCTATGCCTGTATGACTAAGAGCTCCTAAACGATTCCTTTCATGCGGCGGTGACCATTTAGCCAAGTGCTCATGTATGCAAGGAAATAACATGCCTTGAAATAAACCCTGAAGTAAGCGTACCGCACAATAAGCCTTCCAATCACCTTTTAGAACGCTCCAGGGCAACAAAGCACTTAATATAGCCGAGCATAGGGTACAGATTAGCATAGTTGCCTTAGCACCAAAACGTTTGCACACCGGTCCACCAGGAAATTGTGTTAAAACATAAGTCCAATAGAAGCTGGATATAATGAAAGACATCTCTTTTTCAGACCAATCAAACTCCTGTAAGATGAAGTCCAAAAAAAAAAATTGTTCAAAAAACAATGAGTCAACAGCTAGTTTTATGTGAAACTTACCGGAAAATTGGGATTTGTAGTTTCAGCATTTGTCATGGCTACTACAGCTATACCAACATTAAAGCGACTTATATAGATCACAACAATATTGAGGAAAATCAACAAAGCTTGCACATAACGCATGCCGAAGGTGGGCACTGAAAATAAATGGAAAGAATACGTAAATATCAGGCGCGATAATTTCGATAATCGATTAATTTCGCGGATATTATTTAGCAATCATTCTATACGGGCGCGACTTGAAAGACCCAGCGTGTATGCTTATTATTCAGGGAATGAGGTAAGCTTGAGATCGTCCTTGTCAATTTTCAAATCACAAAATTTTCGCTTTCAAACAAGGGTCTAAAAGCAGCGATTATTTAAAAAGCATGAAAGTGGAATATTTTAATAGAAAGGGGCAGTAGTTGCTACTAAGATATGTTGACGCCAGATCCTAAAGAACTTAATTACCACTCCACGTATATGTTGATAAGAAAATGTAAAGATATCGAATCGCCCGGCATATTTCGAAAAGCAATATAAACTAATGTTATCTTGGGCTCGAGTTTGCTTTGCGGTTTTTGCTATCGGCAAAGAATTTTCTGTTTCTAGAAGAATTTTAGAATTTTTAAATTAAAAATTTTGTAATATACTTGCTTAGTTCTAAACATGAGGAACATTTTGGTTGATCTTTAAAATTGTGGAACCGTATCTTATGACATTTACATTTGTTTTTTTTTCATTTGTTTTCACGTGTAAGACGGCGATGCTCAGAAAAAAGTGGAAAAAGAGAGAAAAAGGGATATGTCCCTTTTTTCGGACGCGCAATCTAGTGCGCGTGTCCCGGTAAATCGGTAAATGTTATGTCTTTACCCGACTGCACACACTATCGTTCGGGCCAAGAATGGTTAGAAACCACACTGAAATTTCAATCCTCGATTCCTATCTACACTTGGCAGTGGCTGAAAATTTTCATTTCTTCTCAATTCAAATATTTCTTCTTTTATTTGGGGTCTTATAAGCGGAAATACAGACAGACAACGATATTTAAATTAATTCTTCTATTCATGCTGATCAAGATATAAGCTCCAGTACATATTAAGATGATTTATAGATCTCTCTCACAATTTCGCCTACAATGGATGTGACGACCCCGTTCCCGCAAAAGTGTGAAATTGATTGTTACCCGGCACTTCGAATCTAGAAATAGTAAATGTGTTTCGAATTGTCGGCAATAACACCCTTTCAAATAAATTCATAACATGCCTCATGGTGTTGTGAGCGGATAGATTAAGCGATTGTTTCGTCACAATCACTTTTTAGCAGAAATCGTTTGAAGCTTTAGCAGCAAAAGATGCCGCATGAAACGCAAAAACTCTACAGCCGATTGGAAAACTCCATAACAAATTCTTTTGATTACATTCCATTATCAGCCTATAACTTTATCAGATAATCAAAATTAACCGATTGTTTTTCTTGGACGCGAATAAAAATAAATTCAAAGAATAATTTTTGCTCGCCTACAACCAGTAAGCAACCAGTAAGTAAGTTTTTTTTTTCAGTTCTTTACCTTTATTATTGTCATTATTACTATTGATGTTGTTAATGTTGTTTGTCACCTCGGCCATTATCAAAAACAATGAATTTTTTTTAATATTTTTTAAATTATTTTATGCAAAATCAAATAAATTTATTCATTATTTATTTCTTAAAATTTTTTTCTATTGAACGAAACGTTTTCAGTGAGAGATAAACGTAAACTAATAAGTGAGATAAATAATTATTTTTCTTGTTAAAAAGTTTAAAGCCTTCTTATCTAAAAATATGTCGACAAAAGATTAACAACAGTCGATTAATAAATAAACTTTTTTTTTTAAATTGTTTTTATTGCTAAACACTTAGAAGCAACAAACTTGTTTATAAAATCTCTTAAGTCTCTTAGCTAACTAAATAACTAACTGGTAGCTTTATTAGAAAATCCCGTTAGAAAAGCTTAGCACCTTGTCTTAACAACTATATTAATGCCTGGGCTTTCCATCGAATATGATATTCTAGACACAAACCTTTGCGATTTCTAACATTCTGGCGAATATGCAAAAAATGAAATGAGAGAATTCTTCGATTTAGCCCTAACACATCTACCGCTTAAATTTTAAAATTAAATTTTCATTTTTCATTCCTATTACTTTCAGCGTTGCTCTCCTTCCTCTCCTCCTCCTCTCCTTCCTCAATGTTGAGTTTCCGCCGAATCCCATAATCCCATTACATAAATTAGATAACCCAAAAAAAGCATAAGAGCGGCTGTTAGGAAAGCCAATTGCCATTCCGACCGATTATGCTATATATAGATGAATATAATAATGATAATAATAATCAGAACAATAACAACAACAAGTAAGAAAATTGAAAACAAGTAAGAAAATTATATTCGGTCGTGACCGAATCTTTTATACCCATCATCAAAAGCAGAAAAAGGATAAGGAAAAAATTTTCATCCTCTATAATATAGAGTGGACGCGACTGATTTTTTCTATTTTTAAGCTATCTGTCACATGGACGTGAGGATGTTATAGGCATGTCCATTTAAAAGTTTGTTCTTTAACAGGACAATGTTTACCACAGATATTACACTGTTGAGTAGGCGGACAGATGGGCAAACGAACAGAGGGACACGCATAGGCGCACTCCAAATTTGAAACTGCCCAATAATTGATATAATGCCTTTTTTTCAATCTTGAAGAAGATAGCGGAGATGGGTGTACAAGATCCGGTCGCAACCGAACATAACTTTCTTACATGTTTTAACTGTTTTTATTGCCAATTATTTGAAAGCAGCTAACTTTCTATTAACTCTTTTAAGTTAGTAACTTACTAGTAGCTTTATCAGAAAATCCCGTTAGAAAAGCTTAACACTTTGCATAAACAAAATATATTAATGCCTGGTCCTTCCATCGCATATGATATTCTAGACAGAAACCTTTACGATTTCTAAAATTCTGCCGAAGTTTGAAAAAAAATAAAATAAACAAAATCTTTTAAAAATTATTTTTACTTAATAAATTTTACTTAGTTCTAACGGACCTGCCGCTTAAATTTTAATATTAAACTTTCATTTTTTTTGCTCCTTTTTATCTTAAAATAACTTATAAACTAATTCAATATCTCTTGCTCAAGTGTACACTACTTGTGGGACAGTCTTCTTCATTTGTTTTGTTTGGCTTATTTGGCGCCGATTTCAGATAATTCTCATCATCCCAAGGTTGCAATTGTGTGGATCCGAAAACAATAAAGAATAAATTACCTAAACCGAAAACTAAAGCTGATATCACAAAAACAATTTGCCATTCGGTACGATCATCCTGGAATTTGCGAGAAAAAAACACAGAGATTGAAAAATTTCTTTAACTTATTTCATGTCTAAAATTTACCTCGTTTTTCACTATAAGACCTACCAATAATGGCGTTAAAATTGGTATTATATTAGCGGAGGTATTTACAATACCCATAAGTATACCGGCATGATTTGGCGATAAGTCGATAGTGTTTAAAGCACTACCTATAGTCGAGCCAGCATTAATGCCCACATTAGCCGTCATTAAGGCTATAGCTAAAGTTTTTTGATTCTCACTTACAAATCCGACAGCTATTAAACCAATGGCTGGCACCCAAAATGCCAAACTGTTGAAAGTTTTCCTTAAAGCGTTTAGCGAAAGAAGTTTGCGTTGTAGGAGGACATCCGCTAATATTAGATAGACATAGGACATGCACCACATGACGAAGTAAGGTAAAGCCGAAAAGAAAGCGTTCGATTTCATATCCATGCCTAAGACTCCATTCATATAAGAGGGTATTTCCGCTTGTAATGTAGAAAATCCCCAAGATTGAGCAGAACGTGCCACCAGCAGTGCCCAAAATGGCCAAGAAGCCATGATGGCTTTCCAAGGCACCGGTATACGTGCAGGTCTCGTACTATTGTCATCTACATTTCTTTCAGCATTCTTCGAGCTCTCTATATAAGCCAATTCTGATGCTGATATAAATTTGGATTCTGAAGGCGTATTGGCAGACAATATCAACCACAATATACACCAGGCCACCCCTAAAGCGCATGAAACATAAGATATACCAGGCCAGCCCATGCTAGAAGCCGCAATTATGCCGCCCAAGAACATCGCCAATACTGTGCCACATTCTATGCCCGTATTAGCAAGAGCACCCAAACGATTGCGTTCCTGCACGGGACACCACGCCGCCAGATGGGCATGTATACATGGAAACAAAAGACCTTGAAATAGGCCCTGACATACACGTATCCCTGTAAGGATTTAATAAAAGAAAATTTAAAAAAAAAAAATGCAAATTTCATTAAAATATATAAAAAAAATTCTTTTTGTGCCACGACAAATTTTGTGGAAACAAACAAAGCAACATAATAATGCACTTAATATAATTTATTGATGGGTTGTGTTGGACGTTCAGTAAGGTGCGTATAAAACGCATTGAATTGTAACTCATTAAAATAACTCTTTATGCCCTACACCACCATGTGTACCCTGTGGTACAAAGGTATATTAAGTTTGAGTGGATGTATGCAACATCCAGAAGGACTTCATGTAGATCCACTTTTTATTACACCGATTCAGAATCAGTTTCTGATTTGATTTAAACGTGTCTGTCCTTCGGTCCATCTTGTTTTCTTTCGTTCGGAAGTTTGGCCCAAGGATGAACGCTATTGAAGATGGTTCGGATCGAACCACTTTTTCGCCCAGTGCCCATATAACGCCTCATTTCAAAAAGTAGTAGTAGAGCGTTTACCCATAAATATATTCAATTCTAAGTTTGGGCAACATATCTTAAAAGCGCGTTTTTTTTTTTTTTTTTGGATAAAAATATAAATTTGAAGTGTGTTTTCATACGATATTTTAAGTCATTATTATTTATTATTATTGATGTTTATTATTGTTACTATTATTATACCCATCACCGGAGGATGAGGGGTATATTCATTTTGCCAAAACGGTTGTTATACCCAGAAGAAACTTCAGGGTCCCCACAAAGTATATATATTCTTGATTAGCATCAAATTCTAAATCGATTTACCCATGTGCAGCTGTCCATCTATCCGTCTGTGTAATGTCCGTTGCAAACCTTCTCCCTTTCCCAAAAATGAAAATATCGCCTACAAACTTGCAAGGAAATTTGAAAAGGAGACGCCTACACACCTACGTAACATAAAATGTGAATACTTTTCTTTTCCGTGTTTTTTGCTTGTTAGTCGTAAATTACAACACATACTCCATATAAATTTTCGCTTTTATTCTGAAAATAGAAAACATCAGTTGCCCCCATCCAATATTGTCGAGTATGAAAATGTCGTTGTATCCCTTTTTCCTAGGGTTATGGCGATGGGCGTAAAAGATTTGGTCATGAGCGAATATAATTTTCATATTTATTCGTATTATATATTGTTATTATTGTTATTGCTAGTGTATCCACCAACTAAGAATGTGGATGTTTCCGCTTTGTCAAAACGTTCTCAACATTCATAGGAAATCTTCAAAGATCCTATAATGTGTATGTGTTTTTGATCAGTGTCAAATTCTGAATCGATGTAAGCATGTCTGTCAATTCATCATTCTGTCCGTCTAGAAGTTCAGCCTTCGTAAATATAAAAATAGATAAAACGATCAAAATTTCCGGAGAAATTCTATTGGCGATCTTACAATGTATGTATGCAAATAGATAAGATCGATCACGCCCACCCTAAAACACCGAAATTCCATTTTTCTTTTCAACGTTTTTAAGACAATGGTAGTGGGTACAAACTATTCGACCATAGCTCACTGCAATTTTTCTATTATATTTACTAATATTATTGTTGTTATTGTTATCGTTAAGGAAATACCTCATCTCAGCAGCGCAAGGCTTATTTTGCGATGCGTTTGTTATTTAAATGTAATAATAATGTAAATTAACATATATTTCTCATGTTAATATAATAATAAACCCACTAAGAAAAATAGAGATTAAGAAATAAATAGTTTAATAAAAATACTATATATATACACAAGTAAATAAATAAATAATAAAGAAACAAATAAACAATTAAATGAAATATAAATAAATGGATAATTAATGAAACAAACCAAAAAAAATATCACACACACACACGAACAGTAAATTAATAAATTATTAAAAAAATAAATAATTAAATTAATACATAAATAATAAATGAAATTTTCTTATAAATATGGTGTTAGTTTATATAGACTTTCTTATTTCACACACACACATACCACAATAAATCTGCCAACCACCCCAATCAACCGTCAAAGGAATAAGTAGCGCAAACAAAGCCGAGCCCAAGGTGGAAACGAACATAGTTAGTTTAGCACCGAAACGACGGCAAAGATAACCGCCCGGAAATTGCGTAACAAAATAGCCCCAGAAGAAACTCGACAATATGAACGATTTTTCCATTTCATTCCAATCGTATTCCTTTACGTAAACCGAAAAGATCAATTTATAGAACACTTCTCATATAGAAATTCTGTTGGTTTTAATTTACCGGAAAATCTGGATTGGTAGTTTCGGCATTGGTCATGGCCACTACTGAGACACCGGCATTAAATTTGGCGATAAAATTAACAGTAATAGAAAGAAACAATAATAAGATTTGTAGATGTCTTTGACCCAAAACGGGAACTGAAATTAAAAAAATAAAAAAAAAAACAGTTATAAAAGATAAAGTTAATTAAAAATAATTTAAACTAAAATCAAATAAAAACGCTATACTAAGGCATAGCTCGCACCACCCATACATTCCTTATATCGACTTTTCAAAGTAAGGTCTTATACGGGATGTGAACAAAAAGCGATCCGATTGGAACCATTTTCAATAGCGTTTGTCCTCGGGCCAAAATACGGTAGTAAACCAAATTTCATCAAAATATTTCGGAAATGCGATCTGTAGGGCGGAACAGAAGGATACAAGACAGACAGACTGACAGACGAACAGAAAAGTTTACATAGATTTAGAAAACGATTCTTCGAGATCAATATCGTAAAAGACGCGTCTATTCTAAGCCCTTTTGGATGTTACATACACCAGCTTAATATGCTAAAGAATGCTAAACATTTTGCAGATACCTTGTTTTCTAAGAGCATAAAAATTATGATAATCACAAATTTTAGTTTTCGAATGAAATATGAGGCTCGTACTAACACTTGTAGAATTCGAAATAGACCAGAGTCTCGCACGGTGACGTTTGAGAATAATTAGCACTAACTCAATTGCTCGATTATTTAAAATTAATAGCTAAAGCCACAATAACCAAATAAGTAGACGTCCTATGTTTATTTTTTAAGTTCCATGAGGGAAAGAACAAATGTGATATCTACGATGATAATATGTTCACAAAATCTTATATGTTTGATCCAGATTTGTGGCAGTAGGAGGTTTGCACTAAAAGTCCCCACCCTTCAAATTTCGACTTACTTATGAGCGTTCCACGCAGAATTTCGCGACTTTTTTTGCTGGCTGCGTGACATTGTGCCTCGTCTTCTCGAAATCAAAGGTCGGAGATATCCAATTTTTCATAAAGCAGCCTGACCAATAAGTACAATTGCAGCCATATTTTTTTTATATATGAATGAGTACTCAGGAGATGTACCCGCATAGATAGGCGTGCAACACGGTAATGGTGATGGATAAAAAATTAGTAAGGAATGGCAAAGAGATGGGGGTGAGGAAGTGACGGCAGTCGATTGGTAAGCGTTATGCCTTTAGGGAGCACCACTTGCTATAGCGCCAGTCATGTTCGGTTGTCAAACCACATAGGGATTTAAATATCTGAACATCGATTTGGTGGTAGCGACTTTTATCTACTTAGGTATGTGGCAAATGTCTGTTAATGACTCCTCTCGTTTGTTTGAAAATAATTTACAAACGACAGCAAAAACTGTTCACATCACAGAACAACTCGTGCATATAATTAACTAATTACTAAGAAGCTATCTGTCTTGATTGCGTCAATTCTATTTAGTAAGGAAAGCGTCAAACCAAAAGTGCACCTCTTCGCCTTGTTTTTTCGGATGTGATTTATAGAATAGCGCATAGCTCAAGTAAAATCGCATTTGCTGAATTTCCAAGAATTCAATCCTTGGTCTATGTATAAGAAATGTACTTACGCTTATTTCTCGCGCATTGAAAATGATTTATAATCTAAGAACTTACGGCTGCAAAACTCTCGCAAATTATTTTTTTACTCATTTTTCCCTTCACATTTTAATATCTTGTTGCCACAAAACCATTCGAATTTTTCATAAGATACGCAATTATTCACTCATCTGAAAGATGTAATGTAAGGCGTAACGATTGAATAGAAGTATTAATTAAAAGTTGAAAAAAATTCCAAAATTTGTATGCATTTTCTATGCCGTATTGAGAAATGAGAAAATTCAACTTTTTTTTGCTATAGTTTCGTAGTAAAGTTTCGATAAAAAGTCAAACGAGGACAACGTAACATTTCGATTTTGCTGAGTATTTAAGCTACAAAACAAATTGCTTGCCTATGGCTTTTTCATTTCTATTACCTTTATTTGATTCCGTAGTCATTTTTCTCTTTTCAAATATTTTTTTTGTTTTTCTATAACTTGTTTAATTACTTAATTTACTTTGCACAAATATTCGCGGCTAGCAAGGTGGGCAGTCAAAAATAAACTCCTTGAAATTGAAAAGATTTTACCAAATAAGTGTTGAAATTGAATTTGATAATTTCTAATCTATCTATAATGCGAATAAATCAAAGCTTTGCTTTTATCTAATAACAAGAAACAGAAAAAAGAAAAAAAAAAGAGGCAACAATTTTTTCAAGATAATCAATATTAAAACGCGACAAATCTGCGCGAATAAAGCTTATAGCTTGCTACCAACTATATAAAGCAGTAAAATTGACGACAGTAAACTTGTATGAAAGATTGATTAAAATCCGATCAAATTCAAAGTTGAAGGCATTAGTGTATGTAATGTAATACGTAAAACAGATATTGTTTCACTCTAATTGAACTAATAAATCTTAGTTCATTTTCGAAAAAACGTCATCACAAGAAAATCCAAATTTTTTACTGCATACGTCTTATAAACTATTAACACCAATCTATCTAATCAAAATATATATCTGTCTGTCCTTATCGCCTGCTTTACTAATAGTGAACAGAAGCATTTTAGTGATAACGTTTACAGCTTATTATCACTGTTGGTAAGCATTTAAACGGTAATAAAGAAAAGAAGAATTTTTGGATCGGTCATTAAAAGTTCTATTATAATGCAAAATTTCTAAAAGTATCCTGATACGAATCTGATCATTTATGAAATTTAAAATGTACATAAGTACTTCAGAAAAGAAAAGGAAAAAAAAATATGTCAAGACAAGTAAATCTCGAATCTATTCTGGATACAAACTTCATTTAACGTTAAAGGTACAGACAAACTTTCTTAGTTACAAGGAACGTAAGGTTTCAAAAACTTCTTGATGAATTTTATTTATAGGGAAAGACCATTAGGTAGATGTAATTATTTTTCTTTGCTCTGAACAAGTTTTCATGATGGTGATGGTAGCTATTTATACCAGAGAGGAGTGCGAGAATTTAACCCTCGATGTTATGCAATTATCGTAAACGAAACCAATAAGAACCTTATAGTCAGGCAAGGCCGACCAACACTTTGTCAAACACAATTCTTATTTTTGTACGAAATTACTATTATGGATCAATTTCTGCCCTACAAAGGATTAAATTTCATGAAATTGCTTATATAGGGTCGGATTCAAAAAATAGGGCGAGATGGTCCTAATTTGGTATATTTATTTTTTAGTTTGAATTACTATTATGATTTGATTTTCATCATGAAATATTGAAAAGTATTCCTTTTTACGTTATGAACTTCAGTTTTCGTTATATGAGACGAGATTCAAAAAATTGCTCCAGCCGATGCAAAGTTTCCGCACCAACTTAGAATGCTGAAATATTATTACTTAGCCATCTTTGTCGAGAAAGTTCGAAAATTGAAATTTTATTCCACATAACGAGTTTTAAAAATAGAGCGTTGTAAAGGGATGGATCGAAAACATGGCCGATTCGAACCATTTTCAGTAGCGTTCATCCTTGGGCCAAAATACGTCTTCGTACCAATTTTCACGAAAATAATTAAAAAAGTGCGCCTTGAGCACAAAAATATATAGACAGACATCAGACGAACAAATGGGCAGACAGCCTTACACAGATTTAGAAAATAATTCTGAATCGATCGGTATAATGTTAAGCGCTTCTGTGTGTTACATACGTCCGCGCAAACTTAATATTCCGTATACCACAAGTGGTGTAGATGAAGATAGAAAACTAAACTTTGGCATACGGATGTTTTGATCGATTAAGTAACTAAAGTCAAAGTGTTTGCTGTCTGCCCACATACCCCCATAGAATAAATAAGAAACTGAAGCAGTTTCCAAAACAAACTGACAGTTTTTCCATTATTTTTGTCCATTATTTGTGAGGATACTTCAGGATCAGGAAATGTGCCCGAGAGGACCATGTGCAAGTTCGTGAAAAATGTGATACCAACTGAGTTACCATTATACCTTTCGGTAGCTGTTAAATAGTTTTTACCTTACGATTTCCATTAATGAACATTTAAGAGGGGAAAGGCATCAGTCTAATTTCGTTCGGTGAAAGTATCTATTATCAGCGTTCCGGAAGTCAGAATAGTCCGAAGAATATTGATTAAAACTCTTTAAAGGTCCTTTCATATAAATAAAAGTCGCCAACAAATTTTTGCAAATTTACATAACTGACAACAATAATTTTCAAAAGTGGTTAGTTGAAAAGGATCAAAGTGACGCACTTGGCAATTCTAGTGTTAAAATTAGTAAAATCTTTTTTTCGATTTTCGGACAAACGAAATACGTGCGAAGTACTTATTTCATAAGTGCTTGAACCTACCGTACCGTTGCAAGAACTATGCGGCATAGCATCTTGCCATATCTTCATTATAATGATTGCTGGCCGCCACCATGTCCACTCGTAAAGGCAGTCTCCCTTAAGCGGTTGACGAAATATGTGTATAGGAAAGCAGGAATAGAGATAACATTCAATTCAAATAAATTGAAAACTTTTTTCCATTTTTTCACTTATAATAACAATTTATTCACTTAAACGTTGCTTGTGATAACTTAGCGAATTACTTTTATAAAATTACAATAAATTCGTTAAGATTTGTTACAGTGTAGGTGCATTCATTTCTTTCTGTTATTGACAACAAACAAATTAAAAGAACTTGTTTTTAAAATATTTTCAAATGCATTTATAAAAATTTGTGCTCTTACGATAATATTTGACACTACGCTTCACACTTGAGATCAATAGGTGAAATAAAAATTTAAAATAAATAAATAAGAAATGAAAAAGTCCTTCTTTAACGATTTTCATCTTCTTCCTCTTGCAAACGCAATATATCAGCTTTGTTCATAAAATAATAACTAGGCTGGCGTCCCTTTAAATCTTTGCAAGTGCGTTTAGCTCCATTCTGTATTAGTATACGACTGATGCTCTCAATAGTGGTTGTACCCATGGCATAGTGCAATGGCGAACGCTCTAGCTGTTGTATAGAAAACAGGTATGAGGAAATTTTAAAAGTTGCTTTCATTTATTTTTATTTTTCTTTCTCTTTAAGAAAGAAAACTTACATTGTCGCCTATTTTTAACGATTCCGGGCAAATATTTACGAAATGTTCAACAATTTCTACTGATTCTTTTAAAATGGCTATATGCAGAGCCGTGCGACCTAAAGAAGTAGAGGAAAACTGATTTTAACTATCATCGAAATTATTTGGTCGTTTGAAAAGTAATTTCGCTAAATCTTGCCAAAATAGCCAGAAGAAAAGAAGTTAAAGAAAAACAAGAAAATAAGACTGCGGATAAAGAAAAGTAATGTAAAGCTTAGAGAATTTAGAAAGCAGCAAGTGCTGCCTGAAATTACTTTTGCAACTATTTTATAGACTATACATTATTGACGGAATAACGGTACCATAATAATTTTTAGCTTTTATGAACCATTTGCCATTCGGGACATCGACAATTTCTTTCACACGTTCCACACGATTATCTCGTATCATTTGATGTAATTCTTCCCGCAACTCTTCCATCGAACGCAATGCCCGCAAAAATGTTGCTATCTGTGTGTTGCCTCGTTGCTCGGCCACATCGATAATTGAGGCGTCATTGTCATCGTATATATCGATAATATGATCGTAACCCGATACGGCTAAAAGCTCAAATGGCTTAACGTCACCTATAAAAGTCAAATTAATACAATCACAAAACCATTTGTAGGGTAAAAAAAAAGTGTTCAATATTAAACTTACCTACGACTGCCAAAGAAAACACATAACGATCGATTTCTTTGGCGTTACCCAGTTGATTCGCTTGCAATGATACGTCTCTAGCAGTGCGATATAATTCATCACGATATGTTATATCGATTAAGGAATCTTCGATTAAATTTATAAGAGCCCCCTTACGATTGCTGCGAGCACAAGCAAAATGCAATCTACTCTGGCCATGTTCATCGCGTTCTTCCATTTTCTTGGTATCGTCTGCTTCAGTTTCTTCTAAATTTTCCATCATATGATTACCAGCGGCATCACCATCTATTCCGTTCATAAAAGCATTACCATTTTGTTTTTCAATCGGTGGTTCATTTCGTGCAACATGTGATACACTAGTGCCACTATGCACCGCTGCCTGTGTAGTAGTTATGGTTTTCCCATTACTATTACGTGTTTTCACATAGCTTTGTAAGTAATTCGTTAAATAAAGTAAAGGATCGGCAGGACGTTTATTTGCTATTTGTGTTAAAGCTTTAATCAATGGTTCCGCCAAAGCTAGTGGATATTCATTAGTAACAACATTAGTAAAAAGCTCAAGTTCATTGTAATAATTTATTTATTGTCAACTTACAGTCTGCTAAATATTTCCCCTGCTCGGTTTTGAAGAGTGGATTATTTTCAAAACCGTGATTTTCTATTTGACCTGTAAAGGTAGGTAACGATGTATTAGTTTTCCATAAAAACGAAAATATATCAAAAATTGGTAAACTTCTCTCTAAAAAGCTGTGAAGCCACAAGAAGCAAAAATGTAGTAAATGAATTGTTTAAAAATTTAAGTAAAGTAAAAAAAAAAAATTAAAAGATAGAACGAAGTGAGAGCCAGAACTTTCAGGATAGTAGATATAGCTCGTAGTTATCAGTTATTATTAATTATTTCAATTTTGTTCACTTTAGCGAGAGAAAATTTTGAAAGACAATCCAAACGATAAATTTCAAGATTCATTTCAGTTGAGTTTAATAATAAGCAAGCAAGCGTTCCTTGTTGACTGATTAAAAACAGACAAGACAACAGGGTCTTGAAGTTGCACGTTTTTTTCTACTAAACAAATCTTCGTCACCATGAAGAGCATGGAACGACCGGAAGTGTCTTACGTTCGTAAGGGTTTCTATAAGCTTTGACAAGAATGTATTTCTTTACGACAAATATATTTTAAGAAGGATGATAAGTAACATTTTGTTAATTCTTGTGGTCGGCATATGAATCGAGACCGAAGAATGCAAGAAGCTTTGCATTTTTAAAAGTATATATAAAAGCATTTTCGGAAAAGTGATCAAAGCTTTGCTAACATTAACGTGAAGCTCATAATATCTTTATTTTATTTAAGATTTGTTCAAGTTTCCCATTTTTTTACGCCCATCCCCGAAGGATGATATATTCATCTTGCCAAACATTTGCAAACGCCCAAAAGGAAGTTTCAGAGACCCCACAAAGTATATATTTTCTTGATTAGCTTCAAATTCTAAATCGGTTTAACCATTTCCATCTATCTGTTTGTCTGTTACTGTAATGCTTATGACAAAGATTCCCCTGGCCATAAAAATAGCAACTGAACCAAATTGGCCAAGAGAGACGCTTACAGTGCAGCATAAACGAAGAAACTTTGCTTCTATGTAACTCATTACTCATAAACTACTATAGACACACGACACAAATTTCCACGTATATGGAAAAAACAACTCCGACCATCGAATGTTATAGAGCATGGAAAATTTTCTTTTTCGTTTTCCTTTGATGATTTTAGGCTAAAGGCGGTCGGTATGAATAACTTTGTTTTCCTCACTGGTTTTTTTACTAATTACAATTCGTTTTAATCTTCTACGGTTTAAGTATATATTAAGTATACGGCACTGATCTGTGGAATCGTTCGTACCGCCACTCTCACTTTTTCTTTCAAGTGTTACAAACGTTGACGATTCCTAAAGACGATTGATACTGAATGACTAAACAAAGGTCCACGGACTCCCTACGTTAATAGAAGTAATAAGTAGATCAACTATTGTCTTCTCTGCAACGCTAACAAACATTTTCAGAAGTCTGTCTTATCAGTCTAACTAAAGAAACTATGGTTTACAAATGATGAAGAATATGAAGCGGTAAAGTATAGTACATAATAATTCATCATATATAATATCAAATATATTATATTAGGTGTTTGCAAAAATTTTGATCAGAGGCTTCTACCGATAACAATGATGAAGAAATGGGAAATACCAGTGAACACAACGGGTGAATTGGATAGTGATGACCTTCCTCTACATGAGGTAACAGTCTTCTATATAATAATAGTGGTTTATTTAGCGTACGCCTACACGTGGACTGCTCAAAATTTTTCTTCTTCTAAATTCATTACTTTTGTTGTTTTTTTTAAGAAATCTTCTACCGAAGACCACCACCAAACACTTATGGCGATGCTGCTCTATCACATCGCAATTGTCGGTCTTGCGGTCAACGGTTTAAAAGTAGCGATTGTGTGGAAAATGCCATTTTTTGCCCACTTAATGAATGAATGAGTTCTCCAGGATATACAGTTGCAGCTCGAAAGGGAAGTTCTGCTACACCCGGCTTGCTTACCAGACATGGCGCTTCCTGATTACTAATTGTTCAGATCGGAGCAGCATGGCTTGCCTGGCACCCGGGTCCACAAAGTTGAAGAAGTGCAAAAATGTATCGATGGGTGAATCGCAGCCAAACCAATATAAATACGTTCGTCATGTTGCCAAAAATATTGTAAAATGTTAAAACTATTGTGCTCGTCTCAAGTGAAAAAGTGATTAACATTTCTGCAAACACCTAATATATGATGTGTAATACATAATATATAATAATAAAATATAAGATAATGTACAACGCGTATGTACTAATAATTCCTAGAGAAACATTGTTTGCTTTCCATATCCTTAAGTCGGCAGTGCCAGATTATTGCTACATGCACGACGCGTCCCATCTTGGGAATCTCCCAATTTTCCCCAGTCGTGTCAAATCATCCCTAAAAAAGATGTCGACATTTGCTAACGCAAGAATTATCTAAAAAATATTGAGACACTAATGAGAACATTATAGTCAGGTAAGGCCGATCATTCAATACTCTAATCACTTTGCCTAGTACAGTTACTCATTCCTTTTGTTTATAAAACACCAGAAATTACACATTGTCGTAATGCAAAGGGATACTTTTCATGAAAGCCCGCATATTGTAGGATGATCAAAACAGCACATGGCGGGGATCCAAATTTAGTTATTTTCTAAAAATTTTATTATTTTTAGTTTCCGTCATAAAAAACTAGAAATCGCACTTTCTCTCTGTACATAAGAGCTTGCTTTTCATGGTAACCCTTATATATGTTAGGGTCTAAAAAGTGGACCTAAGTAATTTCCTATCACTAATGTTTTTTCAAAATTGCTGCTATGGACCAATTTTCATTCATTTCTGATGGGCTTACTATTCATGAGAAATCTTAAATGGAATCGAGCCCAAGAAATAGAGCCATATGTTTCAAAGTTGATCCATTTAATTACACCGTACACCTCTTGTGGCACAGGGTAGGGCTTAACATATACCCGACTTTTATTATACCGATCGATTCAGAATCATAATCCGAATTGATCTAAGCCTATCTACCAATCTGTCCGTCTGATGTCGGTCCATATAAATTTGTGTTCAAGCTACATGTCGCAATTCTTGAGATATTTTGATGAAATTTGGTACAGTCACGCATTTTAACCCAAGGACGAGTGCCAGTGAAAATGCTTCGGATCGGTTCACTTTTTCGACCACTCCCGATATAACGTCTTATTTTAATGAACTTTTCTTCGACTACTTCCCACATAACACCTTAGTTTGAAAACTTCTTATATGAATAACTGTATTAAGCGTGCAAGTGTTGCAGGATAATTAAATATCGGTCACGGTCGACTATAATATTTCCACTTGTTTTTTGCTTCAATGATCATCGACTTCTGCATCAACCTCGCCCAGATTTGCTGCCTTTGCTACCTATTAAAAAGCTCTTCAATTTTACTTTACGTTTTTTTTACGATAATTTAAGGGCTGAGAAAAACAATGGCATTCTTCTCAATGACATTTTATCTTAATCCAGCTCAATGACCGACCTACTGGCAAAACTTACGCTCTGATATCTTCTTCACTGAGACGCGTTAATTACGATAGTCTAAATAAATTAATTTTCATCTTGTAAGTGATTAACGTAATCATGAAAGATGAAATCGCTTATTAAATTTTCAATTTAAAAAAAAAAGAACATTGCGTACACTCATGGATGAAAAATATATGTTAGTCTAATACGCACATTATAAGTAAAAACATAAAGACAAAGAATTTTGAGCAACTAAACCATAAGACTTTTACACATCACAGTAAACTAATAAATTAAACGACATTTTTTACTTTAGAAAATTAATAATAATACAAAAGAACTTACGAAATTCGATTCAATTGTTCGGATTTTGTGATGATTTAGCTAAAGCAAAAACAATTACATAATCCCGGAAAGGGGATGAAATGAAAAAAAAAAAAACACTTTAAAAATGAACGAAAATATTTAAAATTGAAATGTCTCCACACACTAAGTTTAATTGGATCAGCAACTGTATTATACAATCTGGAAGTGTGAATAACGGGGAAGGAGCAGCATGTTGGTGGTTTTCTATATACAATAATCGGAGCAATGTGTGTGTATGCGTGATTGAGTTTTAATGAACTTGAACTTGAGTATTACTACGTTTCAATTCCGCTGGTTTTCTTACGGCGAAATATCTTAAGCAACATTAAAGCGATATGCTTTGAATTGCTTAACGACATATCCTTCTCCAGTGCAAGAATATTGGTGACGGCAGTACAGTAATCCTGGAAGATTTCATATTCCATAGCCCCCATTGATCGCATGTTAATCAAACATACTTGGATTTTATCATTACTATTAGAAGTGGTTAAGTGCAGGCCACGTACCGCGCACAAGTGACGTAAATTATCCATTTCTTTCATAAGATTTGGTAAGGTTAAAATAGTAGTTACTTTAAGTCCGGTGCCGAGATAAGAGGGACGAGCTTGCAAGTATCCAAGAAGAAAGCTTTCTTTAAAATGTAATCGTTGTTCCAGATAAGTGACAGTACGTCCAATTCGTGTATACACTGAACCCATATCGTTGGGATCCTTTACGGTAGATGTGGCTATAACCCGTAAATGCTCCTGACAGTTTAACCATAAAGCTAAACGATTGGAAGCGCTTATGTATACACCTCGTCCGTAGGGCCAAAGATGACCATGGAATACGTTACATTCAGCCGCTTGTATAACATCTCTGGTGTCGAGAAAGGGTATTAGAAGACCGCATTCCTCAAGTATTTGATAGACGTCCGAATTCTCTTCCAATACTTCAGTTAAGGTATAATAGTTGCCGGGTTCTGGTTCTTGCGCAATCTTTACAAATTCTTCGTTAAATAATTTACTCATAATACATCTCTCGACCTGTTCGATTTGACCGACAGTGAGATTTAAAGGCAACTCATAATTATCCAAATTACGTGAACACTCTACAGTACATCGAATTATCAAATTGGTCTCGTCGTCGAACAGAAAGCGGGCGGTATTTAAACGTTCACCATCCTCGATGGGAAAATAAGCGATGCGGGGATGTGGCTTGAAATCTGAGTTGACAGCCATGCATTGCATGTCTTTGATTAATGGCACCATAAATTCTTGGAAAACTACGTAGATATCGAAATCAGGGGCTATAACACCGCAATTAATATCTTCCTCCAGCAAGCGTTCCTTCGACGTTTTACGCAAAGCCGGCCATATTACGTCAAATAGATTGTGATCTAAACGAGTTTGCCGTCGTTTAATTTTCGCGTACACCGAAGGTTTTAGGAATCGACTTAAATAGCTGGTGATGACCAATTGCATTGATGACATTCCACTTAACGGCTTCCTATGCGATAAGGCTGAGGCATTCGAACCACTCCACACCTTACGTGAATCCTGAATAACATCGAAGCAACGATCGAGGATTTGAGCAACATCTTCGTCGTCTAACGAACGTCGCGAACTGTGAAAGTCGTGAGGGACTAAAGTAGACGCGTTTTTTATTGGTTTTAGAAGTTTTTCAATTACAGGTTCGATTGTTTGTGCGAAAAGAGTTGGAATTTGAGGGAGAAGTGCGGAAAAGGCATTAAAAGTTAAATTCAAACGTTTCTTTACTTTTTTTTCTTTTGATTATTTAAGAAGTTTTTAAATCAATTTTGTTGGCTTGTTGGTTCGCAATATGCACACACATACACACACGTATAGACAATCACACATAAATTATGTACTTAGCACATCATTTTAAACAAACGACACCTTTCTCTCAGACGCAGTACTATACTTAAGTTCCTTAAAAGACAAGTAGACAATTAAACTAATACAGAGAAAGGAGAAAAGAAGCAAATGAAATTTCGTACGTTATTAACAATTTTCGTTTTAAAGAAAACATAATTTTAAATATGTAAAGAAATACGTGCACATTCACATTTATGCATAAATAACATAAATAATCAAAGACGAATACTTGAGTGCATGGAAAGTCAAAATTAATATTAAAGAGAGTTATGTTCGTTTTATAGCGAATCTTGAATGCTTGTCGCCTCAAGCGAATAAATAAAAGTTGAAAAATATTTCACTACATATGAAAGTGTGTCAATTAGCTAACTATAATAGAGCATTGATGCCGAGTTTAACGAATATTTGTAAGAAACTTTAAACCGATACTTAATGCCTCTTGTAAGTTACCGTTCATAGAGTGGACATGATGATGGAGGTAAGATCTATGCAAAAAAGCGGACCGTTGAGATTCAAATACAGGAGAATCAGCTGTAATTATTTATCAATTCGAATGCTAGGTAATTATTGACTTATCGGAAATCGTTGGAATAATTCATACTACGGTGTTCGAGGTCATAGTTTGGTTAGGTGGAGAAAGTTTTCTATTAAAGCTTTAGCTTCATCAGTTAATTGTTTGTAAAAGCTAATATTGAATTCCAAAACATGGAAGTTAGTGAGGAGCATGTCACAAGATTATATTAAAACAGTTGCAGAACAACATGACTGAATGTTCTAGCAATACCTTTGCACATTAGTGTCATTATCCTTTACCACAGTCCTGTGGGCTACTATAAAGTGCAAAGTTGGCCTAAAACATAGAACTAGCCTTTTTTCATCTTTATTAATTTATCCGATTATTATTAAACTTTTAAATCCCTCAATATTGAAATTGAATCGGACGGCTCATTTTTTTTTAATCCGCTTTCATAACAGAGCTCTGAGTTAAAATACGCCTTTAAATGAGAACGAAATGTAAATTTTAATTCTTTTTGATAGAATCTGAATTCCATGCCAAAGAGACAATTGGCCTTCTAAAGCTATCCACGTAAGCATAGAAATTTGGCGTAAGGTCATAAGAACTGAAAGCAGACAATAAGTTAACCAGTGTTAATAATAATAAGAAACATACTTTAATAAATACAGCGTAGGGGATACGACATTCTTATTCAGTGCTATTAAAGCTTCGAAGACGAAATATAGGGCCGTGAGTCATAATACTGAATAATCGCAATATTATGATTTTTGTCAATTCGCGTACATTTCTCAATAGCAAAAGTGTGGCTTATCAATTTGCTTGGCTGTAACACCTCATATCATACCACATCCAGTTGATTCCACAACAAGGAAAAATCAAAACGGATATTCGGTTTTATGGTCAACGACATCTAGTCTGTTTCGTGATGATGTCATTGTTCAGGAGGCACCATCCGTCAATTCAAACAGACATAGTAGTGTCTTTCGAGTTTAGCAGAGAGATATATACCCTACACCATTTGCGATATGAGGGTGTATACAACAACCAGAAGGACTCGAAATAGACCCAGAAGGACTTGATCCAAAAGTACTTGACTAAGAAGGATTTGGAAAATATACTGATCGAGTCAGAATTACTTCTAAGCCACTTTCTCTATCGATCTAAGCTTGTCTGTCCATCTGTCCATCTTCAGTTCTTGTGCTCAACCTACAGGTTGTAACTTTTGAAATATTTGGATGGAATTTAGTGTTTTGGCTTAAAAAACGAAGACTATTAGTAATCAGACTATTTTCTCGATCTCTTCCCATATAACGTCTTCTTTTGAAAAGACGTTACACGAATGATTCTGGCCCAATATAATTTTTATACTTTACTTCACGTATAATTCCATGCATAAATCGACAAATCGAGAAAATTTTTTAAATTTTATCGAGGAATATTTTTTTTACCGTAGTGCTTAAGAGTGTCGTAAAACAATAGTTAAGAAATTTTTATTGAACTTTTGTTGGCCTAAGTTCATGCTGTGTATGCCGCCATTCCTGTATGCTTCCAAGTTCACAGACGAATAAGCTTAGCGTAACTGTAGAAATTATCGAAAGCAACTTGAAAAACCGGTAATAAACAATTGCCTTTGACAATATCACTATGTCTGTAGTTAAAAATCTGTGGCAGTCTTCAATAAAATGTTTCACACGCCATCGAAACACTAAAGTTCAAAGTTAGCCCTTGCCTTGTGTTCTCTATGTAATTGCTTAAAGTATTGATTACTCAAGATTCGGCCGACGTATTATAAATTTTTTAAATTTTCGAATAATTTTTTAAAATAGTTTCTCAATTTAATTTAAATTTCACAGAAAATAGGCAGAAAATAAAATAAAAGCTTACCAAATATATCATCGATATTATTTAAAATGCCATTCAAATAGCGATGACTTTCCATAATTTAAAATTTGTTTGTTTGTGTGATACAAAAAAAAAAAAAAAACTGTGTGAAGAAAAGAAATATTGTTTCAACAAACGAGTATCGATTACTTAACAATAGCTATAGCTTATCATAAAAACTTGAGGGAAATTTCGCACACTCTCACAAAATAATTTTATAATAACAGCGTAACGTTACCCGACAAGCCAAGCTAAGTAATAAGCCATACGAACTGTTAAGGTGAGCAAACAAAAGCTAACTAACTAATTAACCAGCTGTGACTGGCGAGTGACTGGCGAGTAACTATTAAAACAAAGGACTAATACTAAAATGCTTAAAAAGTAAGAGAAGACAATATAACAACAATAACAGCAACTACGGGAATTTTTAAAACACAAACGAAACAAGGTTAAGGTCTAAGGCTTATTGAGAAAAGAAAAGCAAACTTTATTATTTATTTAAAATGCAAACATTCTCTTCGACGCGCATACACATTGATAGAGTACAGTGCGCGATTTAAGAAAAGCCCAGGTTTTTTGAAATGAAAAACAGAAAACATTTAAAAAATCTTTGAAGACAAATTTGAACAGAAAAAAAGAACAGCAACGAACAAGATTGCGTGCATGTAATTGAAAAAAAAAATTTACAACAATAACGTAAATAAATAAATAACCAAAAGAAAATATATACATATATGCGACAATATTGAAAAAGCCACAACACCGAGTCACTAACTTTTACTTAGGCACGTATGTAAAATATTTGTTAAAAAAAAAAAAACCAATGTTTTTTGTATTGATTTTTTCAAGAATTTTAGGTTCTTTGACATATAACCAGCATTCGCTCTTACCTTGATCACTTAACAATTGACTTTCTAGTTCTTCGGCATTAAATGGCATCAAGAGTTGACGATAGTTTAAAATGTCTCGCAATTTATCATCTTGACGATATTGTTCGGCGGTATTACCCAGCTATGTAAGAGAATATTTTAATAGTTTTCAATAGTTCTTGAACTACGTCTGCGCGAGTCATATAATTTGTTAAAAATGTAGTGACACTTGTTGTTTGTTAAAGAACGTAAACCCACTACAAGCTCAAATACATAATGTTCATGGTCATCATAAGAATATTTTCTCATATATTCCACAAGTTTAGAGATTATTTTCAATCAACTGCAGAACGCATTATGAGTTCAATATATTACTTTATTAAAACTACCAGACTCCATATCTATGTTTCTTTTCTTAAATAGAACCGATAGTCCATGTTGTTAGCCTAAAAAATTTATTATTATTAATAATGCTAGTAATAGCAGTTCTACCAAACACTCTAATCGTAAAAGAACTTTTAATAAAACAAGTAAGAACATTGTAGTCGAGCAAGGCCAACCGTTCAATACCCTACACCACATTGTCTAACATAATTCTTATTTTTGTATGAAATTACTATTACGGGTTAATTTTCACCACCAGGGATCAATTTTCGCCCAAATCTTTATTAGCGTCGGATCCAAAAAATAGGCCGAGATGGTCCAGATTTAATACACGTAACTTTTTTTTTGTTAAATTACTTCATGAAGTATTGAAAATCACAGTTTTTTACCGTATGAAATTCAGCTTTCGTTATATGAGAGCTAGTTCAAAAATTGCCCCAGCCGGTCCAAAGTTTTCATTCCAATTTCGAATGCCGAAGTACTACTACTTAGTCACTTTTGCCTAGAAATTTTGAAATTTACAAATTTTTTCATATAATTACTTTTTAGAATAAGGCGTTGTATGGAAGATGGTCGAACAGTGGACCGATCCGAACCATTTTCAATAACGTTCCGCATTGGACGTTACTGTAGCAAATTTTATCAAAATATCTCAGAAATTGTGACTTCTAGCCTGAATAAAAAATTACATGGACAGACATCAGACGGACAGACGGATAGACGGACAGACAGTTTTAGATCATTTCACATTATGATTCTGAGTCATAGTAAAATGTAGGTCTATCTTAAGCCCTTCTTTCCCTTAAATACGACCGCACTAGCTTAATATACTTTGTACCACATGTGGTGTATGGTATAACTAATAAATCCTTAAAACTTGAAAACCCCTAAATTATCGATATTAGTCTGCCAAGTCCTTAAGAAAGAAGATGAGGTGCAAAATAGAGAGAAAAAATGAAAGCTTAAATAAAATTCAAAGACCCTTCACACCTAATGCAACATAGCAGCGCCGAGGTTCTGTATGTTTAGTATTCTCTTGATGACAATTGTTCTATGTAGAAAAATAAACCTTAATATCGTAATATTTCTACAGTTCAGTGAAAGGTTTTCCAGTAACTGATCTACAACTCCTACTTACTTCATAGGATTTGATAAGAAATTTTTAGATATTTACGAACCAGCCGTTTGTCTCTAATTCATTAATTATTTTTATTAGCCTGCCCTCAGCATTCAGAATAACTCATAAGTGAAGTGCTAAGAACTTTTGGTAAAAGGGGTGTACGCTTAAAAATCGAAATCACCTTTTAGTGTTTTAGACTCATGATCCTAGAACATCATTTTCTTTTCTTTATTGGTCATGTGTCTGCCACGTTTCCTTTTCTGTAAGCCCACAGTTTCGGATAGATTTTTTTCGTTTACACACTGTATTTCCTTAAGTTCTGATTTCAATAGTAAGGTAATAAAGTGGTAGCGAAGACAGGCAAGCGGATATTAAAAGCAAACTAGGAGTGCAATATAAAAATTAAAATAATAAAGTAGGTCTGGCCAGCCTATGATGATCCTAAGTGGCAGTTTGCGAGGGCTTACCAAACACTTAGCAATGTCAGTCCATCTATTGCTACCGAATTTCTTAAGGCCTTAACCCTTAAATGCATGATAATGTACGTGTACATCGTACGTTTTAAAGCCCATGTCTCTTTATGTAGCAACCATTGCTTAGCGTTTTTTTTTTTATTTAAATTTTACCAAAACTATTTTACCGCGCTCATACAACATTAACGATTCGGGATATCGGATGTCCTTCTGTTCCTCTGTTTCTCTTCCTTGCAATAACACGTTATAATTAAAATATCAAAGAATTTTCTATTGAAAGTTATTTAACAAATCATTCAAAATAATAGTTTTCACCACGAGGAGTTAATTGCAAACAACGAGCTAAACCAGTTCTTAGTCAACTTGCTATTTTTCTAAAGAAGGAAGTAAAACTAATCCAAAAAGTCTAATCCTGGCGAATAGATCGCATTAAAAAACAATTCGAACTTTAACTCTTTGGTATTAGCCATCAGGCCGAACTTGTTCATTGTCTTGATATTGATACTGCCAGTATGTGCAGCATCGCTTAATACTCATTCGTATTTTATTGAAGTAAACGAAGCAGCAGACACCCCCAGGGAATTTAGAATTTAGTTTGGTTTTGACATTTCTTAGTCGGGCACTGTTCAAATGAAAATATCGCAAAACATAGCTATGACATATTTTTCCATGTCAGAGAAAGTCATCAAAAGCCTTCTTCCAAACCAACACTAAACAGTACAGATTTGTATGTTGACTAACTTGTGTTTAAATATGCGATCAAAATTTATCTTTCAAGCGATGGCGCGTAAAAAATAATTTCTTTCAAATTGAGTGAAATTTCTTTGTAGCGAACCAAACCTATAGACGAACGGCACATGAGTATCTTTGCTTATATCTTTGATTTAGATTTCTACCGATGGGTACAGTAAAAGAGTGTGTCCAGCAAAATGACAAGTCATAGATTTTATATTTTTACATTTGTAAATTATGGCAATACGACCTCAAAATCGTTGACCCTGTGGTCAAATTTCGGAAAATGCCTCTTACAATCTCTAGGCTAGTTTTCGTTATTACTTGAGGGAATGCGCACATACACACATTTCTTGACATACACAAACTTCAAGAGCTTTATTTATTCGCCTTAGAATGGAAGAAATTCAAATTTTACCTCACTTTAACTCTTCAACGTTAACGGCCATGACTAATAGAGAAAAATCAACCTTAAGTGGAATTATGGCTTAACCTGAGCTATTTATTATTACATTGTATCGAGATTCGATCGATCGATTGATTTGAGATCTGAACTGAATCACTGAACTTAACTAATAACAATTAAAAACTTACATGCAGTATACATGCACATCCATAGCACTTACATGATCTCCTTAATGCGCTTACTTACCTTATCTTCAATTTTAGGATTAGCTCCCAATTTCAGAAGAACATTATAAAAGTGACCATTATCGTTGATGACAGCGGCATAATGCAAAGGTGTACGTCCGTCAAAATCCGTCGCTGAGGTAGTTTCGGGGAAACGAAACGCCAAATATCGCAGGATATCTAAAAGTGAGAAAAACATAGTAGGACTCGAGAACATGGAAAAGAGTACACGAGATCTCACCACTATGACCGAAAAGTGTAGCAACATGTAAGGGCGTGGCACCATTTGGCGAAATCTTATCACGAGAAATAGCAAATTTTCGACGATCCAAAGCCTGTTGTAAAGACAATAAGCTGCCGTTGCGGGCCGCTTTATGGACTCTTTGAATTTTATTCTGAGGACAAGAAAGAAATGGGGTCATGAAATTAAGAGAAGACGCACACATATTGAATTCACCATATAATTAGGCACATTATTGAGAAAGGCTTGTACTTCGGGTTCTGCAGCTTCCAAATTTGATAGCTTCTCACCATCACCGTTCAAAACTATCTGAGCTAATTTCTCCATATCACCAGCCGCTACTATCTGTTGCAGTTGCAGTTCCTTTTGATGTGTAGATGTTTTTAAGCCAATTAGGTTTTTTATGTTTTCTTTTCTTGTTTTTTTTTTTTTTTTTTTTCTTAGTTTTCATTAACAAAAATTTAACTCACTCACACATATAAGACCGACAACAAAAAATATAAAGAAAATAAGTAAATAAGAACAATCAACATAAGTGAAGACGTTTGTGTTTATGTGTTTTGGAAAAGTGCTTAAAGACATTCAAAAATTGAAACAGTGTTGAACGGTGTTGAAGGTGTCGATGTTTGTGAAAAAGAAATTAATACATTTTTTCCTAAAACTCATATGAAATTGAAATTTTAAATATCACTATTGCTTCATTATCTGTTGACTGAGTTAATTTGGAAAAAAAAAAAATCCAATGAAAAAAAAAAACAAACGAAAAACAACAATTGAAAAGTTATACTTTTTCATTATGATCAATAGCAGCGGTTTGTGACTGAACTGTATTATCTTCAGAAGCACCTGCCACGAAACCTTCAATAGCAAGCGATGGCGTTACAGCTGACTCTCTTTCTGCATTCTCATGTATAGAGCTTTGAAGATTCTTTTCATTGTCTCCGTGTTCGATGACCGCTTCCTTAGCAACCTCTTCTTCTTCAGCAGCTTTTTCCGCAGTAGCTTCTTCTTCAGTAGCTTCTTCTTCAGTAGCTTCTTCTTCAGCAACTTTTTCTTCAGCAGCATCTTCTTCAATAACGTTTTCGTCTCCATTTTCATTAATCATCTGCTCGTCATCTTGATTATTATTTCGATCATTTAATTCAGTTTCGTTGTCAGTAGATTCGTTATTTTCTGTGAGTTCTTTTCCGTTTTCTTTATCATCACTATTATTATTATTATTGTTTGTTTCCTAAGAAGATACATTTTAGATATTGTTTGTAATATAATACTAAAGTACGGTTATTGTTTACTACCAATGAAACATTTTGTGTACACTACTCGTTTATTAATTTTTACAATTTTTTGAATAAAAACAAAAAAAAAAATTTGTCTAAAAAGCAAGCTTGGTTGGTCTTAATGACTTCTTAGAAACTTCGCACCTTTTTTTTTTGTTTATAATCCTTCGGTCTTTTGGTGCTAATTGAAGAACTTTCAGGCAAAGGATAGCCACTACGATGATTAAGAATCCATGCAATACATTAATGAATTTGAATCATGTACGAATGAATGTGCTGTCTGGCGACAACAAATCTACATACATAGCTGACGATGTCAGATAATTGCAGACCTGAATGAAATCGAACCCAAAGCAAAATCATAGCATAGAACATAGATCTTCCGAGTCGACCAAACAAATCTATAAGTGTGAAAGGGACAATAAGTTGGACGGCGTGTAAAGTAGTTCAGGCCACAACATCCTCCCATCGGGCAAGAAAATTTCGATCGTCCGCGTGTGTCCATAAGGGTTTCTGTGTGTGTATTTCTTGAGTGTAACCGTGCGTGGAACTTTTGCTGGATAAAGAGTAAAAACATACCATTACTGCAATGATACATACGCTTATCTACTCTGATCTCCAAACTTTTGACTTTTTTGACTTTTTCTAATATTTCGTTACACCAAAGGGTCGGTGTTTATATATATAAAACACTTTACACTAAAAGTGCCGTCCCCTCAACATGGGAATATAGTGTTGTTACGAGAAATGCAAAGACTTTTAAAATCCCTTATTTCAATTTTAAATATATAATAATAAATTTTGGACCATACTTAGATACCTCGTTACACGAAAGTGTAGAGTTATGTATGTCTAAAGGCGAATTTTGAATAATCACAACTTAAGAAGATATTTATATAAAATTCTTACAAATTCCTGTTAAGAATGAGGGTGTTTGTAAGCCCTCGGAACCAATGCTTTTCTGAATTGGTCATATCCATTATTAGATCCAATCTTTGCAATTTTGATACTTCAAGTATTCTATATACGAACTTTGTGTTTGAAGGCTTCAAACGCAGTTAAGTGGACAGATAGGCAACGCAACGAGCAGACAGATAAATGGATGAATCGACAGGCGCTCGTGACTAAATCAACACAAGATCTTGCCAGATAGGTAAATGTCTGGATCTATTCGCAGTAGTAACTGAATCAATTCAAAATCTTGCATTAGTTGAATGTGTGGAGATCTTAAAGAACATATCAAACAAACTGCAAAATATGTGGAAGGAAATAATTAGTATACTCGTCGCCTGCGCTTGTAAATATGATATGTGAACATAATGTCAACTAATATTGCCCACAGTGAAAGCACATGAAGTGCTAAGATTGAGGAAAGCAGGGAGACGACCATCTGGCTAGTCCTATATAAGCGAGTTCTCGTCATAACTTTTGCTTGAAACAGTTAGTCACAGTAAAACATTTCTTTGAATGTACCCTCCATAGGATAGAAGAAGTTCCCCGTCTTTAATTCATCCGTCATCCAATTTTCCCTTTTTTGAATTATCCCCAAGAAAATCCGTTACAAAAAGCAAATAGCAAAAATGTTTGCTTTTCGACCGTCCTTCTGTCTGTGAATTGAATATAGATTACGAAAGACCAGAAATTAATTCAAGCACTAAACAGAAAAACGTCGTAAACGTGGTGAGCAAACAAAAACATCCTATAAAACATGAAAGTATTCTCTGGCGAGTTTTAGTTAAATTGTAGTTTTTCCAAAAGAAAAAAAGAAAACAACCAAAAAGCTCCTTAACCACACTTTAATTAAACTTGCGAAAAAGACGAACAAGTACCTGACCTTCAAGTCCACACATTGCATAGGCTGATAAGTATTACATGGCTTTTCAATTTTATCAAACAACTGCAACTGACGCTTTTCGATAAATAACTAAATTTATTGCATGCTTAGATGTCGTTTAGATATGTACAGATAATGTATTCACCTGAACTTAACTACATGTGTATGTAGGTGTTATAGTTAAAGAATGAAATAAATGTAAATAGATTTTCAAACTACAGAAAATGCAATTACAAAAAATAAAATTCCACATAAAAGTCTTAAGAAATCCTTACTAGAATTGAATGAAATTGTTTAAAATTTACCAGAGAGTTCGAGAAAGAGAGATAGAGAGTATAGAGTTGCGATCTTAATACCCATGCAAAAATTTAAACAAACTTGAAGTTTTACTGCCATTTTATTATATTATATTAGTAAAGATAAGTATGTATAAATTTGTAAGGAAAACTTTAGTAAATGTCAACATTTTTAAGATATTTAATGAAAGTGCTTCTCATGCACATCCACACACAAAATTTCCAAAGATACAAATGCTGAATTTATCCGTATTGTATGTAAGAGGGTGCATAACTTATTTCTACGATGCATTTCATTCATATTTAAAGTTTTCCATATTGTACCTCATCGTCTTCGTTTTCGCTTTCACTTTCGCTTTCGTTGTTGTTTTTCATATTGAAATGATCTTTATAGTTTTTCTCATTCAATTCAGCTTTATCGTGTTTCGATGAATTATTCTCCGAGTTCACTATAACCACCTCTTTACTATCATCTTCTGCTTCAATATCGCTCTGTTCTATTAGTTCAGCGTCAGATTTGTCAAAGCTAAGAGCCGTTTTCAGTTCATTTTCAGCTTTCTTGACATAACCTGTAACTTCATCAATTTTCGTCTCAAGATTTGTTTCAATTTCTTTAACAAACTCGTTTATTTCGATTCCGTTTTCATTTCCTTCTTCCTTATCATCGTCTATTTTGTTTTCTAGTTCGTTATGCTCTGATAAAACTTCTTGCAATTCTTCTTCAGACGTTTCCGCATCTTTCGTATTATTATTTTCGTCTTCCTCAGTCTTTTGGTTTTCACGATCCTTCAAACCGTCTTCTGAGGTATGTTCGCTATCTTCAGAATCTAACTTATCATTTTCTGGTAAAGAGAGCTGATCAATATTTAAAAGGTTTTCGTCTTTAATTTCTTGATCACTATCACTGCTCTTTGTTTCGTCTTCGTTTTCATCTTCATGCTCTTTATTGCTTTCATTTTTGTCAGCATAGTCTTCCCCAGAAGAGTCTTCATTTTTTTCCACCAACTCTACATCGCTATTCTGATCAAGTTCGTTATGTAAAGGAGCTTCGGTCTTAGAATCTATTTTTATAACTCCATCTTCTACGTTTTCGTCTATTTCCTTTTCTTTTTTCTCTTCGCTTATTTTGTTTTGTTCCATGTCACTCTCTGATGTATCGATTGGGTCTTCATTTGAAGCCACAACTTCCGTTTCATTTTCAATATCATCATCATTATTTTCTTCATTCTCATCTGTTTCACCCGGTTGACTGGCGACGGGATCCTTTGTTACCGTTCCAGCAATACAATCATTTATTATTATGTCGCTCTGTTTCTGTAAAAGTAAACAATTGTCGACTGATTTCTTTCGGTTTTGCTTTTTGCTTTAACTTTTTATTTAATCGCTTATAAAATTTTGCATAATTTAATAAAGTATTTTTTAAAGTATCTTGAAAACAAATATATTTGAAGCCAAAAATAGGTGTAAGATGTATGTATATATATATATAGCAGAAGAAAGAGATATCAAGGCCGACAATGGCTTACTTTTTTTGGAATTTCAATTGATTGAAAAATCACTTGTTAAACAAAGCTTTCATTTATTGTACTTTTTAGAGGAAATGAAATTAAATTTTTCAAGCTATACGAACTTAAAATGGTATAGAAAGAAAATGCTTTTTTTTTGTTGTATTTACAAATCGCTAAAGAGAATAAAAACTAAAAAAAGTCCTTCTAATTTTTTGCCCCAAGCTCTTGTATTTACAAAATTTTCAAAGAATTCAATTAAAGTTGATTTTAAGCATAGGAAAAACTGAAGGTGAGAAAATTATGAAATCTAAATTGAACTTACCTCACTTTTCTGTTCCTCCTCTTTAACCTCTTCATTGTCTTCTTCAGGATCGTTGATTTCCGCAGTTGTATTTTCCACTTCTTCACTGCTCGCTTCTTGATCTTCTCCATTTCCATTAGTGGATTGTTCTTCGGCTTTCGGATCGTTAGCGTTTTCCGCACTTTCCTCCTGAACATAACTCTCCTCGTTTTTGGGCGGATTATCTTCAGAAATTTGCTCAAGGCTTTCAAAAAAAAAAAAAAAAAAATTAGAAAATAAAAAAATAATATATATAAACATATGATTTTTAAAATGGACGCTTAAAAAAAAACACTTTCGTATAATATTTTACTTTATAAAGTAAATTCACAGCACCATGCTTACGTACTTACAGCAAACTTTTCAGAAATAAGTTCACATATAGGAAGTGATCATAGAATCTGTACTGCGGAAAGGAAAAATGTTCTTCTTTATCGATTGATTTTCGAACGCTTTCAAAATTGTACTAAGAAGCAAAAAAAAAAGCCTCCTTAGATAGGTTTTAAAACAGATTGGTGAGTGGTAACAGGCGATCCTTTTTGGTTCCCTCTTTTTAGAGTATATCATGGATTTTGTTTTAGGCGTTTTTTTGACGTTCGCTCTTCCCAGAGTTTCTTATAATCATGCAGCCTATCACAGCTTTCACACATTTGCACATATTCTTATAAGAATTAAGACCGAGTTCGAATCGATTAATTCATAATCGCTCATTCGCTTCGAAAAAGGTGCAGCTATGAAAGTAGTAAATAGGTCGTCGTAGGCAATCGGAACTTATCGTTTTTACGTTTCCCTCCTAAGCCGACTCAAAGAATTTTCTGAATGAATATGAAATGCGGTTAATTCAAAAAGTATGCCGCCGTGGAAGGTGCATATCGCGCAGCCGCTAACACAATGTCGCCACTTTTAATCGTAAACTATACTAAGCAATAAAACATATTTTAGGCTTAAATGCTTTCCTAATAAAAATGGAAAGGCGCCATCGCGCAGCCCCTAACACAATGCCGACACTTTTAAACGCAAACTACTCTCAGCAATAAAACACATTTCAGGCTTTCCTAATAAAAATATTTAAGAAATTTTACTTAACCATTGACACATTTCATACGAATGCACCTGGAAAGACAGCTCGTTTCTAACTATTGCAGCCCGGTCTGATCTGCACGATCGAACTGTAGATCATACGAGGCCTAAGTAAGTGTAACTAAAGGGATTTTTCTTTTCGGGAGACCACGAAGAAATCTACTGCTTCGATCGAACACCGGAAACGTTCCTTTCGACGGCTTGATCGTGGCGTGGGTTCGCACATATCCTGAAAAAAAATTTTCGCTAGGTGTGGAGTTACATTGCAATCAGGTGACTGGCCCGTAGAAAGGGAGAGGCTTAAGATGGATGACTAATCAACTGCGAGGTGACGACAAGTGTTTTTAAACTTCATATACCATCGGTAAACGTAGTTAGACTACGCAGGAAACCATGTACACCATTCCCCGCGGAAATTTGGTTGACATCTTTGCGCGGTGCTTTTTTCAATCGTATAGTAGTCTTTGCCAATATCTAACAGCCAACACTAACTGACCATTCTTAAAGGATAAAGGAAGAACTCCGAATTGTTCCATTGTATGAATCGCCTTCAATAAGAATCATATTTATTAAATATGAATATTGAGCTTCAGAATGGGTCACTTCGAGCTTCATAAACTTGTGGAATTCTACATGCTATTAGCGCTACGGAGGCTTGCAAGTCTAACCTCACAAAAAATTTACCCCAAAAGAAGGTAGTATCGCCCGAAACAGAAAATATTATTTAGGAAATTTATGAAAAGTAGGTAAAAATATGTTTATAAAAGCACGTTATAAAAGGACGCAACAATAGCGAGATCAAAATTCGAAGTTCGAGCAACACGGAGTCAACCCTTGAGATATATTTTTTTTCACGTCAAAACCCTTATATCTATGCATGATTTTGGTGCTTGAAGAAAATCTACCTTAATAGCTTTATGAATATATTATTGAACCCGCCTGAATTTTCTTTTTTTCCTTCGAATCTTATCTTAAAAAGTAGGAGGCACTCTCTTGTCAGTAATACATCAGTTTCGGAGAGTATTTTATTTAAAAACTTGGAAATGGTTTAAATTCATAGAATGATAGCTTGATTGTTGAAAGCCGCCCTTTCTTAAGAGCGCTAAGATCTAAAGAGCGTAGCTACATTTCCATAGTGTTTTTCCATGTATTCAAACCTACCCCTCAGTAACTTCAGCTTCCGAAGTATTCTCATTGCTCTCAGTGATTGAATGACGACCAAAACCATTTAATTCCGGTATCTTTATATCACGCTTCTGGAAAAAGAAAACAAACACATAAGTGAAAGAATTCATGGAAGATATTCAAGAAGAACAAGAATATTCTTGTAACCTTGCCATCCCCACTGTCATCGCTTAGAGCTTCCCAATCGGTGGCAATACCTGGTGAGACACGTGGTGCATCCGGTACATAAGTAAGAAAAGCGCGCTCAATTTCATTCGGCTTATGACGATAATAAGTGGGTGTTTTCATTTTCTTTTTTATTATATAGATTTGTTTAGAAGGCATCAACAATAAAAAAAAAAAAACGAATAAATTGTCATTTCAATGATGGAGAAACGTGAACTGCGTGCTTACATAATCGAGAACTTCCTCATCACAACCGGCTTGCGTGAGTAATGTGTAACAGCGCATATTATTTTTGGCGCTAGCAGCCCAATGCAACGGTGTCTTACCGGTGATATCGGTCTCGTGGACACCATCCGGCCAAGTGGCTATCAAATATTCCAAAATTGTTGCATGGCCCAAGCCGGCCGCTTTATGTATCAAATTCAGTCCATTCGCATCCCGGCAAGTAACTAAAGCCGGCGGTACTGGTGGCTCTAAATGACTCTGTAGATTTTCCAAACTATTATCGATAACAGCTTGATGTACATCTTTAATGGAATTCTAAATTATTCAAATTGAAGTTAAATAAAGATTTGTGTTCAAATATATTGATCCGTTTACCATAACATAAGGCACTGCTGATAGAAAACGTTTAACCTTCGAATTGGTGCTGGCTTGTTGCCTAAGACGATTACCTTGCCCGGCCCATAGTATACGTGTTAGTTTACCAATATCCTTTTCATGCATCCATATGCGTATCGTTGACAGTTTAACTGAAAAGTCTTTAAAGATAACAATGAATGAAAACTTTTCACTTTCACTTTCATCAAAGTGAAATGAAGCGACTTTGAAATGAATGATAGTCAAGTGACTAGAACTAGGAAGTAAATAAAACTTCTCAAGAGTGTGAAAATTAATTTAAAGTTTCGTAACGCCTTCTTTTAAAGCAACGAACGAACTCTGGGACTGGTAGTAATAAAATATAATATAAACTTTCACGCGAAGTCTTTCTTTCTTTCGCAGTCTTTTTCATTTTTTTCACTTTTTTTGCTCTTTGCTTTTTTTGTTTGTGTGCTTTTACTTTCTAGCCGACTAAAGAAATGGAAGATAATAATTGTTTGCATGTTCACATGCTAACAGCTCAACTATTTTTATCGCGTACTATTGTGGAGAAGAAGAAAAATTCCAGTCAAACTCTCGAAATTACTTTATAAAAATATTTATCAAAAATAATCAAAAACAAAAAATTTTTTTTTTTTTTTTATACATTTCATATTGAAGTGTTGAATTCAATTGTAGGTCATTACAACAACTATTTCTTCATCTATTTCAGTAACTTTCATGTCAATTAGTCTTTTCATTTTTCCCCTACAAAAAAAAAAAAAAAAAAATCAATAAATTCTTTGGCTTAAGGTAATTTTTAGTATTTTTATAAAAATTTATTTTTTTAAAGGATTTTCCGTATTCACGTGGGAAAGATAGCATTGTGTATTCAATAAAAAAAAACGCTTTGATTCATTCATACATATTTTCTCATATATTCCAGTGGGACCTTTAACATTTGTTCAAAATAATTAGAAATACATTTATATAATATAAATATAGCACATTATATATATATAAAATAATTGGTCGTCACATCTTGGGGTAATTCATGCTTAACACGAGCTAAGTTGAAATAGAGATCCAATGAAATATTTGAAAAAAGTAAATTTTCTTTAATTGAAATGAGTTTTCATTTATGGACTGAATTCTCAATAGGTCGATTCTTCCGTCTGCTATGTGACATGTTACCTGGGGCCGGCTTACTGCTCTCCTGATTGAGAGCTACCGTTCGATATTAAAGACCAAAACAAAACGATCGAATTTTGGTCTTACGGTAGTCGATTGCTTTTGTTTGGAATTTCAGGGATTATGTAATCTCTCTATGTCCATTAATTTGATGAAATATGTGCCTGTGTAACAATACTTTACTTTGTTTTCCGTTTAAAAATGATGCTTGTTTTGCTTTCGAGCTATGATATCAAGCAAACACTCATACGCTAGCGAGTGCTATTTTGCTTTCGACCTTAAGTACGATATTTTACTTTCGATATCGAGTAAACACTCATACCATGTCATTTTACGTTCGATATCGAACAATAACTCATACGCTATGGAGTGCGTATTTTACTTTGGAGCTAAGATACGGTATTTTATGTGCGATAGCAAGCAAACGTCCTTACGCTCTTATCAAGTGCTATCAACGCAGCACTGGTTAAGAAGAGTTATTAGCACAGTTTGCTCGATAAGGTGAGCAGTAAACCAACCCGTGGTTTTTTTAAACCTTGTATCAATTAAGTGAAATGCTGTCACATTTTTTCCAAATATTCTATAATTGATCAGCGTATTAGATAAAATTGGCAAATTTCGATCCACAGCCCGATGACGCTTATAGTCGGTAGATTTGCTCACCTTCCATTCTACATCTTTTATTGCTATGACATTATTCCAAAGTGACAGACGACTCACACGGCGCTGTCACAGTAAAAGTGCGTTTATTATTTATCGTTTATTATCGATTCAATGCAAAGATATTGCGATTATCTAAAGCTCCGTACGGTTGGAAATTTTGAAATGAAAACTTCCAATATTCGTTTCTCTCGTTGCGTTTATGCGTCTTATCAGCGTTAATATTATGATGTAAATTATGCACGCATACACGCTTTCTTTCACTAAACTTGTAATTATTTGCTTATCAGGACTATTATAACGCTTTTATATAACAGAAGGTTGCCGTGACCGAATAAGAATTTTAATAAGGAAATACTGTTCAAATGTTTTTAAAGCAATTGCTGTTTCATGACTAAATGCTTTAGACTTTGAAAAGTTGAAACATCAATAGGAAATTAAAACAAATCTCATGACATAATATCAAAAAAAGAAATCAAATGAAAATAAAAATGGCAAAAATTCTTTTAAACGATTATTATAAAGAAGATTTGTATAATGTTTGCACTAAGTTCATTTACATGTTATGTATGTTTGTCTTTGTATTGCTAATAAATATCAAATTGTATGCATCATTGTAGACTAGAAAAGGCAAAAAGGTGCACTTAGTTTGCAAGTAGATTTGCAGCACATTGAGGTCCCAAAAGTCGCAAGAAAGCTGAAATGATCTCTGAGTAGAATAATTAAACTTAGAAATGTGAACCACTTAAAAAGACTATGTAAGGAAAAAATTAGTTCAAAACGAATAAAATTCGGAGAGGATACGAAGGTCGGTGAAATCTTTTATTTCTGTTTTATAGATGAAAGCCTTCTTTTACTCTTCCAGATGTCACTCTCTACTAGTCTTTGATTTTAAGTATACCTACTTTAGTCATAAAATGCATTTCTTCGATTATGAAAAAACCAATACGCGACCTTACAGAGGAAGCTAGCAGTGTAGGAAAGGAAGTGTGTCTAATTAACTTAACAGAGCCGATTACATTTTCTTTCTTATAAAAATTTCTTTCATACATTGTTTTTTTTTCTAAAAGGTATACGAAATTCGAATAAGAGATAAGTGACAACAATTTAATTATCTGCTATCCATTATAAGAAGCAAATTTATTAACAAAAAGAAAACTTGAATAAATTTTAAATTGTGTCAGCCTTTCAGTCTGCTTGTCGAAACAATAAGAATGGAAGGCAAAACCCCGCAAATATATTTATAATTACAATTTGGGGATTAAGTTTTAAATGCACGATATCCAGCAGTGAGTCTCTCTGAAATGGACAATATGCAGCAAAAAGGATCTTAAGTGGTAATACCAAAAAAAAAAGATGTATATTTGACAACTTTTTCACAATAATAGAAAAAATAGTTCACATTGAAACTCATTTTTATTCAACTCACCAAGTCATCCGCTGCTGCTTTGCTGGGACACAAAAACTGAGGGAAGGAAAGGTAGTAGAAAAATAATGTTCCAGGAAGTTATTGTATTTGCAATATACTGCACTTCAGAAAAAGAAGAAGTAATTGAGTATATGCTCAAGTTATTCAAAAAGAAAAGCTATTTTTTGAAAATGAATGAAGAATGGCAACATTGAAGCTCCATTCTCGCGGAGCATCTCTAATTTTTAGGGCTCTGGGGAAGAGGATGTAGCTGGTGGACAAGTTCAAAACAATTAATCCGCACACCTACAGCTAGAGAACTAAGTAAAGCACTTCAAAACAATGATTTTTGTGCAACTGGCGAGTATTTGAATAAAAAATCTCAACTTTCGACAAAAAAAACAGAAAATTTAATAAATAATTTTCTAACAAAAGTTATATTGAAAATAAAGTAAAATTAGGAGAATGAAAGCTGTGGTTATTTATTGGGCACGGGCTTCTTCTTTGTAAATTGAGACAATCAACAGCAGATGATTCATTGTGGTTTTTTTTTACTACAATAGTTTTCAATTAGTCTGCAGTTTTCGTTCCATATATTTTTCAAAACGAATGTTTTTTTTTTATGTTTAAAAAAAAGTATAGTAACTGCCTAGAATCTTATTACTTCATCGCCTTCTCTTCTATTCCAAAAAAAAAAAAATATATTTTCTTTCTTAACCCATTAGAAATGTTCTTTACACTGTTGTGCAGTAGATATTAGTCTGATCTGGACAATGCTGCAATGGATGTTTACATTTTTTTATATATTTCCGTTTGGCTGTGACTATCCGGGATATGCGCTGCCTTTTTGTTCATTTTTTTTTCGTAAAGAAAAGATACAGAAGTTCATTATCGGGCAGTAACTTCATAGAATCCATTGTCTGCATGAGCAGCCGAGTAGATAAGAATCGCAATTACCAAGTCTGTGTCCGCGGGTTCAAATTTCAGTGCGGTAGAGTTTACTTTGGTCGTAGTAATAGTGAGCGCTCAGTCGATGAAGACATAACCGTTAACGATTGGGCAAAAACCCAGTAGTAGGCTGCGGCCACGACAAACTTATTTCTGTCTTTTGTCTCACTTCATTACGACCGTCACAGTGTTACGCGAATTGGGGTCATCTCCCAAAGGAAGAGTTTGTGGTAATAAAATCGAAACCACGAATACTATTGCGATTTGATAAAATTCAATAGAATCTCATTAGAAGGCGACAGATATCACGACTCGCATCTCGAACGCCTAGATTGAAGACTTTCTTAAAAGGCTATAGTAATGATTTTTAGAATTTTATTGTTAATGCGCGTTTCCGATTCTTCGATTTTAGTACGATTTTTTTTCTTTTTATAGTTAGTTTCATATAATTGTACGTAACTTAGTTTTTTGTTTTTTTTTTTGTCTAAGAAAAATTTTCAAAAATCAATAAACTTACCATCTACTTCCCGCTTACGTTTCCGATCATGACCGTTCGACATTTGCCCATTCATGGAAAATACTGCAATGAAATTTAATAAAAAGGAGAAGAATTTTTTTTATTAATTTTTTCATTATTATTACAATAACTAATTTCCTTAGCGTGAGTGTATTTGTTCGTTATAAAAGTCACACACACACACACACACACACACAGCAACGCACGACCTCCTTTCTAATAGTATATATTACCAAATTTTTATTTCCTTTAAGCTCAAACGAAACTTCTGTTAACTTCAAAAGCCGGTCAATAACTAAATCACATATAAAATGGTTTCTGGAAAATATTTCTTTCTTTCTTACAAAAAGGCTGAACAAAGAAGAAAAAAATTCAAAAAAAAAAAACAAACTTTTAATTTTTTCGGCCTTTATGTAGAATAGCTTGATAATGATCTAATGAAAGATTTACATAAGCTTAAGGGGCAAATACGTTATATGGCGATTGGACATAACTGTTATAATGAAGTAACGTTTTCTATAATAAAAACTTAATTGTCTTGCAATAAATTTCAATTCACACGCGTCGCGGCGTCCTTTAACATTTTGAATAAGGTAAACGCTATTGAAGCTGGAAATATTAAAAGACTTTAAAAGCCAAGATTGCAGTAATTTTACTTTACAATGTTACCAACGGAATAGGGAAATTAGCATGTGCGCACTTTATGGCGGTAAGTACATTGAAACTGCTAGTAAGTAGAAAAACTACTTTCGCTTTTTACACGACCTGGGATATATTTAACATATTTTAGATGTAGGCGAAGATTTGTTTTTAAATTTTGTCAAAAGGTTTTTTACTGCACTTTATTATGCCTGTCATAGATTAATAAGAATGTACGAAAATGGAATTGTAGAATTTTGCTGGCAAAAGCCAGAAACGCTCAGCAGAGAATATTGACTATATTGCGATTTTAAAGTAACTCAGCCCGCCTTAGAAGCAAGCTCTCTCTCTCTCTCTCTCTCTCTCTCTCTCTCTCTCTCTCTCTTTCTATCTCTCTTGATCCCTTTCTCATTCTGTCTCTAGAAAACGACGTAAGCCATTTGCAGAAACAATCGCATTACTTGAGGACATGAAATCAATCTACAAGAAATACTCAAAATATCAACACAAGGTAAGCGATCAGAACTGTGTACAACACAGCGTCGGGGAATAAGCCCAATTCTATGCTGAAATACGCGGAAATATTAGCTCTCTTGTTTCACTTGCAAAAAAGGCTTGCTAAACAGGTGACGAGCTACGAAATTGCATGCAAAGTGCAATGATTCAAGCAAGGCATTATCGTCGAGGGCAAAGGCGAATTTCCCCGACGCCTCCGTTTAAAAGATAAACCGAATTATAATGTATTACGGCTGACTTCAGAGGAGCGTAACGTTAGCAGCAACCATCGATTGACCTGAGCCAAACACAATAAATGTATCAGCGCTTTTTTTCAACAAGATGCTCGGCTCAATAGCCAGACTAAAATGAAATGTACTTTGAGGGGGTCGATTTTTATGACGCTATCGAAAAATTGGATTTTTTTGTAGATGACTTGAGAAGACTAGAGCTGTTTTTGCACGACATCCATTCAAATTTCTTACAACTTACATCACTTTTCAACAGATGATTTTAGAGCCGCACTCTCTCTATATTGACTCCTACGCCTGTAAAAGTTGACAGTTGCAACGATGTAAGTACTTGCCACGATGCAAGTACTTGCCTCGATGTAAGTACTTCGCCCACAGTATAAAATGAAATGAGAACATCTCGGCTTTTTATGTTTTCTACCCATTATGCATTAATTGCAACAAACACACGACAAAAAAAACTTCTCCGTATATTGTAAAAAAATGGCAAAAATCAGTCTTAATATAAATTTATTTAATGCAGAAAGGTAGTTTCTTCGTTTTCCCTCTTCTTTAGTCGTGTTTAGAATGAGCATAAAAAATTCGGTCGGTACATTTCAAGTAAATAATTTGACTTGAAAACTTGAAAATATATCAGCAGCAGAAAGCGAACTGACAACATCTACTATCTACTATACAATAAGTGCTTGCATATATTCTGATCATTTTTTCATTTAAAAACGCCATTTATTGAGAAAAATCGCTACAATATCTATTAATCAAAATATTGTTTTGACGTGTCGGAACAACGATATTGATCTCGAAGCGATTCAATCATTTTTGTACTTTTTCAGCATTCCAAAACCGCGTGCCAGACAACCCACACCGCATTGATCCGAACAAGTGGCTTCCCACTCGAACTGAAACGTTGTATCCATGGCAACTCTTATAACCTGTGGCCGAGCGTTTTCGTGCAAGAGAATGACTTTGCGTCTAATAACCGCTATTGGTGGTCTTTTTTGAAGCAATGCATCGTTCAAATTGTTTACTTGAGGTCGGTGATATCTGCAATAACAGTTTGATTTGGTTTTAGCAGCTCGTAATAAGCTACACTTTGCTAATCCCACCATATGCACAGCACAACATTGCAGCAAAGAATATTTCGCCCGTGACTTTTTGTACTTGGGATTGTCGTAATTGATCTACTTTTCATCGTTAGTCACAATGCACAGCCGGAAATTGTTGTTTTGCCTGACAAGCAATAAATTCGCGATGTTAAAACGGTTCGAAATGGCATTTTCTGTCAATTCGTATGCTAGTAATTTTCCCCCCTTTTGGCTTTTTCCCATCGTATGTAACAGTATTAGAAAGAGTTAATTCATCGACTGCTAAATTCTCTCTGTTCTCTAAATTCTAAAGTCTCTGAGAGTTTGAGCTGGGTTTTCGTTCAATATGTCTTGCAATTCATTGTCTTTGGTCCTCCACGCCGTTCTCTGTCATTGACATCAAAATCACTATTTGTAAACCGGGATATGATGGAATAGCATCACCATAAGCTTCTGAACGTGTTTGGTTATCTTCGGCGGCAGATTTCTTCAAATTAAACAACAAAAGTAATGAATTTGGAAGAAGAAGGATTTTGAGCGCTCCATGGTTAGCGTCGGCGTACGTTAAATAAATCAAGAATATTAACGTAGAAGTGACCGAAATTAACGGAAGGTCCTAATTAAGGAAAAACTCTTAATTCATGTGGAGAAAGGTCAAAATCGTCGAATTTAACCGTTGCCTATATTAATATAATGCTTTGCATTACTTTATCATTTTCAACAATAGATGTCGCTGGTCAAAGTATATGCAAGCACTCACTACTATGATGTAAATGTGTTAAGGTAAGGTCGTTATTCGATTATCCTGATGTATTGTATTAAGAGTTTTCTTCCATAGGTCTACGGAATATTGTAAATATTTTCATAGCATTAAAGCTGTGAATTCTGGGTAGACAACTTGTAGTTTTTACACCACAAAAACGCACCTTCTCGGATGGTATTGATTCTCCGAGTCCTTTTATTTACAGAATTTCAACTCATATCGTTTTACCATCTATCTAATCGCTTGGTTTGTGTCCTTGATTGCTTGACTGGCTTCTGACTATTGTAGCGTTTAAAAAAAAATCAAAAAAAGAAACTCAGACGAATCAAAAGACGTAATTTTTTAAATAAAAACAAACAAGTCTGTGTCATTAAAGGGAGTAGAGGAAAAACTCACTCATTTGCATAACACCGGACAACTTAAATGATTAAGCTTTCCTACCTTCCGCAATATTATATCTATATACCGTCCAATGGGAACATTATCTAACCAACTACTGTAATGTTTCCACTGGTGGTTATATTTCAAGTGAAATCAAGAAATTTTCATATCGCTAATGCAACGATAATGGATAGACTGCTGAGTAAAAATGACTTGTTGCTCCCTTCGAAAGAAATTATCATAAAAATCTTAATAAGCAAAAGGCAGCAAATTATCATTTGTTATAAGAATTTATTATGCCCGACATTTTTTATAATAACACTAACAATATAAAGCATAATTGACAAGCGAGTGGCAAAACACGCAAACTACACCTTTTTATGCTAATGAAATTCTCCACAAATATATAATGAATCGCATAATAGTTAGCGTGTTATAGTGTCATCAGCAAACACTTAAAACATCAATTAAAAAAAATGTACAAAAAGAAAAAATTACTGCAAATGTATTGTAAGGAAGAGAGGGAAGAAAAGTTTACCTTTTGGTGGCGATGAATGATAATAAATTCCTTGAAAGCGTCGTCGGCGTTTTGGTGGCATATTTTAAATATCAATTTTAATAAAATAGTGACCGAAAAGATATATAAAAAAAAATCGAACACTAGCGAATTATTACGAAATACGCGGAATTCATTTCCATAAAAGCACATCCGCTTTTAAAAATGTTCTCATCATTTACATTTTCTAATAGGTTTGCTTTTTTTTTGTTTTTATTCCTTATTTCCTTTACTTACAATGCTTTGTTGTCCTTAAAGTACAAGTATTTTAAAAACGATGTCTAATATAAAAATGTACATAAATTTTTGCTGCACTCTTTATTTATTTATTTATTTTTTTTTTTTTTTTTGAACAAACACTTTTTACAGTTATTTGATTCACGATTTTATTGGATTGAAATGCTCGTAATTTCACACTCTTCAGTCATTTTGATTGCATTTTGCGTTATATCTGGTTACATATTTCCCAACTAGAAATCCATTGTCATTAAGTTTAAGTGTGTATTTCCTTCCTTCCACATTTTACATATATTTTCTTTTTTTATTTATTTATTGTTTTTCTTTTCATTTTTTTTTTTTAATTTACCCGTCTTTTGTTAACCATCGAACGTTAAAAGTTCACTATGGTATGTCATTGGCATGCATTCTAATTTCGATTATATGAACTCTGTGAAAACCTCAATAGTAACTCCGTTACCCTCTTTCATACATGCATGTGTCAATGTATATTAGGTTGGATGGAAATTTCTATCGTCGATCGATAATAATAATAATGAATGATTTATGATGAAGCATAAATCAGATTTAATAACTAAAAAAGAGATGGAAAAAACTTAAGTTCGAGTGTACTAAGATATATACCGGCTTTGGCATATGCTTTGAAACTGCTTTTTATTAGATCCTTTTAAACCAAAGATTTTTTTTTTTTATTTAATATATATTACCACTCAAAGGAGATGGAAGTCTGCTATTTGTGTAGCAGGGTGACGGTCAGAAGGAATTAAGGAAAGAGAAAGAAGAAACCTAAAGGCGTATGTGTTCAATCGGTAAGCGCGATGACTTTATTGAGTGAGCACTCAATGTAGTTATCGCGCTTGAAATTTGAATCAGCGAGCACTGACTTCGTAGTCACGATTCTGACCGACTCGGCTACTCATGCGGATCATATATAAAATTTACATAACACAGCAACTTTTAGATAAGAACATCAAGACTTGCTTCGGACTTAGCACCTCGCGAGAAATCCGTGTTAACGTCCCCGCTCATTCGAAAAATGAGTACGAACATCAAGTGCAGAAAGATTTGCTTCCCTAGCAGACTTAGCACCGTACCAGAAATTCATGTTAAAATCCGCGCTGATTCGCCAACGCAGAATATGCAGAGAAAAAGAGGAGAAGATTTAAAAGCTAGAAGAGAATTTATTAAATATTTAACTTCCAGTGAAATAAAAAAGCCAAGAGTGGTAAGAGGATCGAATTAGTAACTAGCTCGATAAATAATTGAAAGCATCAATGAAGATAACAAGCCTGTATTATGATCTGAATAAGTTATCCTATTCGTTTGTATAGGTCCCTTACCCCAGTTAAATCCTTACAAACTTGGAAAGAAAACTTTTTAGTCTTCTGATAAAGGACGATGCCGAAGTCCCTGTGGTCTGACATATATATGGTAACACCGTTGACAAATCCACATGTAACCTGTAAACTAATTGCCAAAATGTCATGAAATGTTGACACTTTCCAGTTATAAGTCGTTAATGTCTAAAAATCATATGAATTCATTAATTGTGACGACATTTATATGGCGTCCTGTTAACTTATTGACGTACATGTTATTTGTTAACTATCCTCAATTTACGAAAGAAAAATTTCGCTATAAGCGCAGAACTCGACTTATGCTTCAAAATACCCCAAAACTCCGTTATGTAGACTGCAGAAGTCTACCTGGTGTTAAAATGTTGAGCACTTTTTGTAGACATTTTGCCTAAAAGGCAACCTGCGTACGCAACTGTACTTAGTGATTACATCATTAAACAGTCTCGTCTACACTTTTTGCCGGTTGTTTCGTTATCTATAATGTACGAACGAATTTTCCTTCCAACCTAATTATTTAATGGTCATTTAATTTTAATAGTTTTTTTTTTTTTTTTTTTTTATCGTATACTTGCTTAGTTAGATAGTTTGTTCATTTCCACACCGGTCACTAGACACATTAAAGTCGTTTATTCTTTTTAATATCTTTGGATTAAAAAAAAAAAAAAACTTAAAACATAGCGCCTGCATTAGTTAAAAGTAGTTGTTAATGACTTTCTAAAATTTGTAAAGATTTTGTAATTTGGATAACTTACGGGCTTCTAAAAGCCATAAAAAAGGGGTACCTACAAGTCACTCTAAATTAAAGTGAAAAGTAAGTCATTTGTTTTTTTTTCAATTATTTTACCTATAAAAAATATCCTGCTTTTCTCTCTTCCATTTCTCCCGCAATTTCAATAATTATATGCTATTAGATATTCTAATTCCATTTAATTTAATATTGTCGTTCTAGTTTCTAGTTTAAAAATTCTCAACTTGTTTTTTAATTTGACAGATAACACACAATTACAATCAATTTTCTAACATAAACAAAATTGATTTTAGATGATTCCTTCGTTTATAATTCGATTTAGAAAGCTTGAAATCTGGTAAACGGTTTCAAAGTGTTTTTCTAATCATTAGAGACACTTAATAAGGAGTTTCATGCACAATCAATATCCCGATTTTACAAATGAATGGAAAATGTACTGCAAAAATTTTTGTGTTTATTTCGGTGTGTAGCCTAAACTACGATTTTGTAATGGATGAATGGGACGACGATATAGAGGGAGAATGAAGCATATGAATTATATATATACTCAGAAAAATATATTAAAACTGATAGACGATTAAAGGTTTTCCCGCGAACAATATATAACACTATAGTCCTTTGTTTTAATTCGAAAATTCATTCGAATTCGAATGAAAATAATCATAAACTAAGTAAGTAAACCAAATGTAATCGTCTAATGGCATATGTTTAAGAGGCGTCTTCTTAAACCAATTTATAAAGTTTGTGAAATACTTTGTTCGGCATGTCAGTAACCCAATTGGGGCCTATGTCTGACGTGATCCTGCACAATATTTCTGAATGCAACTCAATTATTATAAACATCGATTCAGAATCGTGTTGTAAGCTTATTTAGGCATATCTGTCCTTCCGTCTCCCGTTGTCGCTGATGTACGCTGTATATGTGCTATTGTATTCAATTCATAAAGTCACAATTTTAGATATATTTTGATAAAGTGTGATATACGTATTTGGGTGCAAGCATGATTCCTATTAAAAACGCATTGCATCGGACGGTTTTTACAATCACTTAATATATAATGCCTTGTTTTAGAAAAGATGTTACATAAAAAAATTTTGCAAAAATTTCACTCAATATTAGCGTCTCGGCATGCCAAATTGTTATGAAAAATTAGGATCGGATGTCTCCGTTTTTTTAACTCTCTCTCATGTTCCACTCCTACAAAAAATGAGCTTTTATAAGGCAATAAGCTCTAATTTTTAAGATTTTGTATTGAAAATGCTCCTTAACATTTATTTGACATAAAAATTAACTGCACCACCAACTGTATGAAGCGTAAGTCTGCTGTTTGGTCTGCTCCCTCCATATAAGAAGTCTTATGAAAAAAAAAAGTTTATATTGCACCTACGTCTACGTTACGTTTACAGTCTAATTTGCAATATTCATGATGGAAATTGATCCACAGCACTTGTTTGACTTAAAAATGGACTGTACCAACTTTGGGCTACGGAGATCTATTTTCCAGGTTTCATTCCATGTATAGTTTCCTATGAAAAGTACGCCTTTATGTGGCGACAATGTCTCACTTCAGTAGGTGGTATAACATAAGTAAAAAATAATAAGGTCTTCACAAAGAAGACAAATTTTACCAAATTTGCACCACATAAATTGTACGTTTAGGACCGTTCTCATATAAGGGCTCATATCAAAAGTTCTCCTTTATATGAAAAGGTATAATTTTTGGTATTTCATCAAGAAAAGAAATGAAGGATTATGTTAAACGAAGCGGTGTACAGTACTGCAAGCTCTTTTTAACGAACTATAATATTTTTACTTGTTTAAATATAATTAAGAGATATTTTACTAAACAATACAGGCGGACAAGCGATTATAAGTTACAACTAATGCGTAGATTAACGATTCTCTCGGTTAAGGAAGAATACAAATTCTTTTATGCAAAATTCGACGAAGAACATAATCATCCCGTTCGGGGCTCTCCTTTAGAAATATCATTATGACTCCAATGCTTCCCCGAAATTGGAAAAGTTATAGTATATTATAGAACGATTTGTCGAAATCCTCAAAAAGAGTTTCAGTTTCCATCTAAAGGGTGGAAGAAAAAGAAATAGTTGCAAGGATCTGCGAAATGCGGTGGCAGTTCAAACTTGAATTCGTGCTATTTTCGAATCAGCGACACATTGGTGTATTTCTTCCGCTATGAGTTCATCAGTAAAGGGTAAAGTAGACCCCATTTTAGAACAGCCTTATTTTCCGTCAGCATTCATCCAAAATAGCGAATATACTAAAGACGTTATTTTTATGTCAGTTCAGGGAAGTGCTGATCATAATGTTATTGTGGACGTGGGCCGACCACCATTATTTTCAGAATTTTTTTAGGGATGATTAACAAAACAATCAATTTTTGTAAGCAAGAACAGTTAAATAACAGGCAACAACCTGCCGAGGAATCACAACCAGAAATCTACGTTAATCGAATAGAAAACTTATCGCAGTCAATCGCCTGATACGTATTTGCAGGGGCTTGAAATGAAGCCGTACGCGTGTTTCTTATGTTGATGGGCATTAAAAAGTTCATCGATTTCATAGATGCATTAAATACGCACTTTTTTAGAAGCAGAAGTAAAAGCAATTGGTACGACCTACAATGCTTGCTTAGTCTTTTTTCTCCTCGTATGCCCCACATATTTTAAAAGTTTGGGCGGGAGTGCTTCCAACTAATAATAACGATTTCCAGGCAAGCTTGCGCTATGCAATAATAAATATATTACGAAAAGTTTGAAAATAATGCTTAAACGTTTTCTAGATTTAAATATTTTCAGATTTTAATTCAAATTTAAATTTAAGTCAGATTCAAATATTTTCTAGATTTAAAAAAAAAATAAATAAAAAATTGTTGCACATACAGTTTCGATAAAAATTTGGTAAGCAGTTTACTTTTTTATACCCCCTTTATACTCATTTTGTTATAATGTTTGCAACACGCAAAAGGAAGCTTCAAAGAGTCTATAAAGTATATAAATTCTTGATCAGCATGAAATTCTGAACTGATTAAGCCATGTCTATTCGTCCATGTGTCCGGATGGTGTGTCCTCACTCTGCCACTCTCCTGGTCGCAAAAATTAAGGTATCGTCTTCAAATTTGGTAGAAACTTTGGAAGTTTTATAGAAAGTTGAAATTTTCCACATACTATACTATATTCCCAAACAAAGTTACAAGTAATTGAATTTTATTTTTTTTTCAATTTTTTTGAGTTTTTTTGCCTATTAATAATAACAACGTAAACAAAAGAGAATTTAAAACTATTTTGTATATTCCTCAAAGGAAGCTATATTATCTGCCTAAACATGGGTTAACTCTAAAATATGTGCGGTGGACATCACGGTGGTTTAATCTGGTGGTGGTTTAATTTTTTCTTAATAGTACAAGCGATGTGGGTACCAAAGAAAAGGACTTGGAGAAAAGAATACAACAACCTAAGTGCGTTAATTCTAAATTAATTATGCCGGACGTCACAGCGTGGTCGATTAATTTTTTTCACAAGATTGTTGATACGGGTATCACATAAAAGCACTTAGAGAGTAGAAAGCGACAACTTAAGATAATTAGTTGTAAATTAATTATGGTGGACGTCACGACGTGGTCGATTAGTTTTTCTTAACAACATCTTTTAGTGAAGGAAAAGGTGAAAGATTCATATCGATTCCATTCCTTCTTCTTTTCTTTTTTATGGCAAAGATTTTCATGGTGGAGGGTAAGCGAACTTTGGCCCTAGCCGAATATAGCCTTCTTACTGATTTATGCTTATTTATGTTCGTCTTAAAGCGAATATTTTAACGTCACCTTTTCAAGCTCATTTGAAATGATCGCAATTATTTTATCTTTAATAAGCGTGCCAGTTAAGTAGCCAGAAAGCATTAAGTTTTGGATGTCCTTAGAAAATAGTCTTGGGTTTTAATTCAATACATACTAAAGACGTTAAATTAAGAGTCGTAAGCAAATAACATTTATTTTTTCTCTAAAGTTTGACGGCGTTTGATGGCGTTCTTTAAGGATTTTATCTAATTTTATACGAACCCCTGCTACAAATTATTGATTGTTGACTACTGTGAGATCGCTTTAATTTTCAGGCGTAATTTTTGGTAATTTCTCTAATTAATATAAAGAGCTTCCTGCTTCAGTTCACACTGTAAAGTTTCTAACGAAAAACGACGAAGAGACAAGCTGACGGAATATACCGACACGAGCAAACCTAGATAGATAGGCCTACATACGGGCAGGCAGTGATAGACGGTCCGAAGAACATAAGCAATCGGATCAACATTGACAAATATTTTTGTATCACGCAAAAGTAAGAATGACTTTAAGGTCATCCCTTGGTGGAACATGTAAAACTTTCGCGAATAAACAATTATGGGCATCCTTGCCTGCATTAACAGTCCTTATAGTTTTCGTACTCCCCATCATAATATGCAGCAGTGCATAAGTATGCCTCTTCGCCCTTGCGCTGTGGAAATGCTTAATTTTGCCTCCAAAATCGTACAAAAGAAACTTCCAATTTTCCGACATATATTTACAGTTATCTCAAACCTTACACAAACACGCCCTAGACAACTGAACCATGATCGCTTTTGGATATACTTTATGAAGATATATAAAATCTGCAGGAGTATAACAATAAGTTGTACAATCAAATCTGTTCACAGTCAAAGAGGAAAGATAATCAAAGTTCAAAAATAAATAAATTCGGTCCTCTCGGTATCCTTATTAACCAATAAAGATTGTCATGTAATGGCTTCTTAAACTTATCCTTGATAATCTGTAAATAAATTTAAGAGAGGACGCATCACTAGATGGTGAATAAAGTTTTATTCTCATTTAAAGGAGTTCTCATTATTTTAATTATTATATGCAATCCACTGCTTAGCAGGAAATCATTTATTTTGAATTGCTTTGAGACAATCGACTGCTTCTTAATCGGGCTCTTTAACAATAAGTTACTTTATTCTGTAACTGGAGCTAACTGACAATGCTTTCCATATTAACAGATAACTCTTAGTATGATTAACGGTAAACAATTTTATTTACTGCACACAGTGCACATGCCACACAATGAAGCATAGCAAGTTTCCTCATTCACATCTTTAAATAATTCATTTTAATATTTTCCCATAATCCAGTGCTTCCCAAGCGAAAATATGCAAACCATTGAACCGGGAAGCGAAGAGCAATGGAGTTCAGCTTTCCTTCATTCTAAGTTGTCTTCGACAAGCTATTTAGATCTATTTGGGAAAAAAAATCGGAATGTAACTCGAATATCTTACTAAATCGAATGTATTTTTACAACGTTTGAAATGCTTGTCTTGATGTCAGTTTAACATAGACATGCGTGGTATTACGCCCTAATAATAATAATATTTTTGTTTAAAATAATAATTAATTTATAATTGCGTGATAGTCCATGTGATGCCGATTCATTTCCGTCGGCTTTTTCTTAGTATTTTGAAAATAATATGAGCAGTCGTCGTTCATTGACAAAATAGAGAGAAAGTTTCATAGATCATCAGGATGCCAAAGTCAAAGTAACCTCCGAAGTTCATCGAAAACATTTTGCGTTAATAACTTACAATATCTTTGTAAATATTACTTTAAACCGGGCCTGGTGCCCTCAGCCCGACATTAATGGCGTCTATCATGTACTAGTTTCAAGGGATGTGGGCCCTTAAGGTGAGAGAAACTTTTTTGCCTGCTGTCCCTTCTCTTTATAACTTTTCATATTTTTTTTTGAAGTGTCAGCTGTAAAATTTTATTTATTTTATTTACTATTTTGACCTTAATCCATTTATACTACCAACAGTGTGGTCAGATTTTTTTCTTTTTTTTTTACTTAACACAAATTATGGCAGATAATCAATAAGTATAGATATCTTGCTATATATTTATGCGAAAATGATTTTGATTCGCCATAGTGGGCAAAAAAGAAGATAGAAAGTTAAAACTTGACGCGAACATTTCTTAATCGAATAAGAATACGAGGTTCAAAAATCGGCGTTATTTGTGTACACACATGCCCACAATGAAGAAGAAACTAAAATAACCCTAGAAAACCAACTTGCCAACAATTGTTTTATATTTTCTGCTACCCAATTGCTACCCAAATGTTTGCGAGAATAACATATATGTTCGGTCCGAAAATAGTCCCGATAAGCACGAAAGTTTAATTCCAACTTACTTCCGATTTATTTCCCACGTATTCTAACGCACATTGAACTCAATTTTATCGTTAACAGTGGACACGTTGGTCTGCCGATCGGTATCATTTTCGGAGTGAACGTGAAGCTGATCTTAATGAACATCTGCGTGATAGGTTTTGGAAAATATCTTTATAATCGAAAGTTACACATGAATATATAACAAAATGTTGATGTTTTAGTTTCTTCTGCATTGTACGCGAGAGTGTACACAATCAAAGCCCAATTTTTAAGCTTATATTCTTAATTTGATCCATTAAGGATCCATAAGGAGGTTCTAAAGTTATACACAAAAATACGAAAAAATTGTGGGTGCTTTCCGAAACTTGTTTCAATTTATTCTGCATTGTATGCGGGTGCGTACATAAACCGCACCTATTTTATAATTTACTACTTTCAACTGGTCAAGGAATATTTTTATCAAATTTCAGCTACATTTTCATTTTTGCGATATCTATAAATCTAGTGTTAAGCCACCTTTTGATTCCTACGTAAACAAGCCTAACGGTTGACGGCACGGCACCCACAAATTGTCAAATAGGTGAGAAAATTGAATAGCTAGCTTTAGCTAGTATTTCGAATAAAAAATTTTTCTTTCAATACGCCATACACCAGGAAAAATTTCGGTAGTACGAACGCATGTAACACACAGAAGAGTTTAAGATAGACCCATCTTTCATTATATCGATCATTTCAGGGTTGTAATCAGAATTGATCTAAGTTTGCCTGTACGTCCATTCATCTGATGTCTGTCCGGTCGCAATTTTTGAGATATTTTGATAAAATTTGCTACACTAACGTGTTTCGATCCAAGGAGAAAAGCTATTGAAAATGGTTCGGATCGGTCCAGTTTTTCAACCACTCCCTATCTGATTTATATAGGAAAAAATTGTAATTTTCAAAGTTTCCCAGCAAAAGCGGCTAAGTAGTAGTATTTCGGCATTCTAAATTGGTAAATTTTGGACCGGAGGGGCAATTTTTGAACCTCCTCTCATATAAAAAAAGCTGAAGTCCATGCGACAAAAATCTTCAATTTCTAACGCTTCATGAAGAAAATTATATCATAATAGTAATTTAACAAAAAAAAAATTAACTGCACCAAATTTGGACCATCTTGGCCTATTTTTTGGATTCTACGCCAATAAGAAATCTCACGTGAATTGATCCTCCGTAGAGCAGAAAAGTCTGAGTTTTAATATGTGGTGGTGGAAATTGACCCCTAAAAGTAATTTCATACAAAAACAAAAATTGTGTTAGACGTTGTGGTATAGGGTATTGTTCTTGCCCGATTATAATATTCTTAGTTATTTCCATGTAATAAACTTGGATTTTCTATAGTAATATTTTGGTTTCATGTTTACATACCTATGTAAAGCAACATACACATATTTAAAAAATTCTGAGTTAATTTAGTGATGAGAGCCTAACCGGGTATCTACGCTTGGTATTATCGATTATGGTAATAAAATTTGTCATAGTAGAATGGGATTTTTAACATATGAACTTAATTGACGACTACAGCTCAAGTTGCAAACGAATGTAATTCGTTCGCAATAACAGAGTGTCCAAAATTTGCCAATTTTATTGGATATTGATCTAAAAAGCATTTCAACCTTCAAAAAAATTCAAAACTAAAATTATATTTTTGTGGCAAATAAAATGTTCTCTTTAACTGAATATTCTACAAATTTTGTATATTCATGTGATGGTCGCCGGGTCATAAATATTCATATCGAATATATTTTTCTCTTGATAGTGATTCAAACTTTTAGATAATTGCTACGTTTGAAGGCCGAAAATAAATAATTAATAAAGCGTTTGCTTAGGTTTTAAAAGGCAGTGCAACTACTTTCTTCTCACCTCGTTTGAAAATTACTGCTTGACGCTAATCAAAAAAATTTTCCGCTTTTTATTTCGATTACTACATATTCAAAAATCGATTATCCTATATATATATATATAAATATATATATATATATATATATATATATATATATAATAATTTTTATTTCTATTGATTTTCTTATAACTTAACAATTAAAGGATTTTCCTTTAAAGCAGCACTTATTAAAAACTCTCTTGACTCGTTTTCTTCAAGTTTACTCACACTGACCCTGTGTTGTAAATTCAACAGTTTAATATGGTCAATGTCCTTTACATTACATAGAATGTACTCAAAAACTAAGCTAATTTATGCAAATTTATTCAAGATAATGTTCTCTTAGCAAAAACATACAAACACAGCACAAATGATTTATATCACATTTTATACTAACACTTATATATATATATATATACATATAATTAGTGGTTAGTATAAATTTTTAGTATAAGATTTTTCCTTCGCGTTCACTTTTCCACTTGGCGACCTTTTTGTTCGCGTATCCTTAATAGACTGTAGTATATCCGGTTCTTTCATTGTTGTTTTATCTAATGCAGTTTTTTTCCGCATTTGAAAAAATGAAGAGAAAGAGAGCGTCCGAAAGAGAAATAGAATAAAGAAGAAGAAGAACTATTTATCTTTGATTTTGTTTTTTTTTATTGTTTTTCCTTTCTTACAACACATATACACTCGTGCACTTGTTGTTGAGGTTTACTAGCACGTTTTGCTTGCTTTTAAAAGTTTAGTTTTTATGCATCACCTGTGAAAAGGGTATGTTAAATTTGTGTGCATGTATGTAATATCGAGAAGGAGTTGAAAGAGGCCTAACTCTTATTTGCTAAGTTGATTTAAACTTGTTTGTCCATCTGTCCGTGTTTTTGAGTTTAACTTGTAAGTCAATGTACTCTGTGAAAATTTTGTATTACGCCAATGACGAATTCTATAAAAAATGGGTTGGATGTGACCCTATTTTCCTTCCATATAAATTTTTATTTATTCTCCATAGAAATGTTTATTTAAAAAAAAAAATCGTTATATGAAAAACATATTTCATTGATAATATTTGACGGCAATAATCAACGCAGAATAATTAGAATGAACCTTTTTTTAAAGGCCCATCCATATAAACATTCTTACACAAGGCTTAGGTCTTTGTATGACAACAAAACGTAACTTTTGATATTTTATTATGAAAATAAATAGAAAATGTATTAGAAAGTAAACCGCAAATTTACTTTGGAAAATTTGGACTACATATACATACATTGCGGACTCACCCCCTTAATTAAAAAAGTCAAACTTTTGTAGGACCTTAAAATAAAATTTTTGGCATTTCATGACAAAGCTAAGTGAGGAATCATACTTGACGAAATAGTATAGGGCACTTAACTGCACTACAACTGTAAAATTTTAGTTTTGGTTTTTTTTTTATGTAAAACAGTTTTATCTGACAAAAGATGTAATTGTTTTAATGGATTAAATGTTACAAAATATCACGCCATTCCAAGCTCAGGCTTTCATAAGGGCTGATAAATCGTTTAGATATACCTTAGAGAGATACTTATCTCATTTAGTTGAGTTTAGTTTTTCTAAGAGAATCTCAACGACATAAGCCATTTGCGCACGTTCTCGCCAGTTTTCAAACTTTCGTTAAATTGACAAATAAGTGCTTGCGTCCTTCAAATTGACTTTCTTTAAATCGTAGTATATATCTTCGCTAGGTGCACATGAAGTAAGTTTTCTTTAGATCAATTGACATGTTTAGTATGCTTGAGAAAGTTTTCATTAAATACACATTTGTACTTTACGTAGGAGTTTGCGGCGTTATAGATCAGAAAATATTAATTTTGCAGATGATTTTACATATATTGTATAGCACTGCAAGTCCGTAATGCGACTACACAGATCATTTTCGTTGTATATGCAGATAGTTTGCATATTATGGTGCTTTAATATCTATACCGGCTGATAACGTCCACATATATCTGGGACATGTGTACCAAAAAGAATAATCTTTTTTTTTTGAACACACCTGGTACGCTTAAATAAATTTTTATTACATCCGGGCCCTGTTTAATTCTATCTATATCGAGTAAATTTGATAATAATTGTAATAATTTACGCGACAGTATTTTTGCTATCAAAAGATTTTTCATTCAATGGAGTAAGAAATATGACCAAATTTATCGAAACACACTACTCATTACAGCAGCAATTCGACAATCGACGGCTATTGAGTTTAGTCACTATCGACAGGTGTACTGTGCACGGAGGATAAATACTCTTAACAAGACACAGGTGTTCACTGGATCAATAGATATCCTACTCAGATAAATTTCCTTTTAAGTCGCGCATGTACTTTTAAATATTTAGGTAAATCATTGGTTAGGAGCTTAGTAGGTAGTCATTGTTATATTGACGATTTTTCATTAAGAAACTCTTATACTTTCTGTGAGTACATATGCAATGTAGCTGCGTTTTTCTTAGATCAACTTTATTTGAAGCTATTGTTGATTGGATGTCCTTGCCCGCATGCAGCGACACGAGCGACAATTATCTGTCCAAAACTCTCGATATTCTCGAATATTGTCGTAGTATGGATTATGTTTCTTGTTTGTGTGTATATACATCCAGTGCACAAGTTCTATAAAAATAATAGTTATTTGTTTATCAATAAAGTCATTCGGCAGGATGACACAGCTTTTCCAGCTTTGTCGTCCGTTCGTCCTCGAGGTACTCGCATGCCGGACAATGCATTACTGCGCTCACTTTTGAAACAACTTATCAGTAGTAGTCTTTCAAGTCAGCCGTTCACATACTTTACTCACTTCTTTGTTATTTAGAATCCTTTCTGATCACCACCACGCCGACAGAAAAATAGAAAAATATTCAAAGTTCAAAAACTAAGCAAATTTTCAAAAATTTTGTATTTAAAAAGTGATTAGATAAGTGTTTCTGAATCGATCTAAGCTTGTCTGTCCGTCTTGTTTTACTATGTTCATTCTACACGCCGTAATTTTTGAAAGATTTGGATGAAATTTATTACACTGACGTATTATGGCTCAAGCACGAACGCTATAGACTCATGTTACTCTTTATTTTGAAAAATCGCTGAATAAATATACGTAGATTGAGGTAAGGTATTTAATGGTGGGTCTTGGTCAACTATAGTGCTTTTATTTGTTAATTTTTTTAAAAGAAATAAACAAGAAATATAAGTCCGTGTACGTTAAAGTATTTTGTGAACAAATTTTGTATTATGCTCCACCCTTATCTAGTTAATCACATTGCAACAACCACTACTAACCTACTAATGGAATTTTTGTGTCTCGCATGCCTTAGTCTACTCTCGTATACTGCCACCTCATACAACAATATATATATAGTTCAATAGTTCACCTCGTGAGGGGCAAAAAAATCATTGCCCACTAATGAAACGTATTCAACGCGATGTAGGAAAGTGAAGGGTTGCCAAATATTAAAGAATTTCTCACACACATATATAATTTATTAACTAAATATAAAATACACATAATATTAAGTACAAATCAAACTAATTAATTAACTAAAAAAAATGTATACTTGTATATTGTAAGTACAATTATTATTTTATAAAAATATCACGTTTTCAAACGAATTTTTTTAATATCATCGCGAAAAAAGGCCAAAGCATGCATATTTGAAAAAAGAAAAGCAAGAGAATCGAAAAGAATTCTTAACTCTAACGTAATTAATTAAGATTCTTATTTCTCAATCAGTTCATCATTCATAGAATAGTGTATTGGCTCAGTAAATTCTATCTGATCATCGGATAGGGAGTCATCTGTAAATGAAATTAAAAGAAGAAGAAAAAGAAGAAGAAAAAGAAAAAAAGAGCGAAAATTAATTTATCTAAAAGTTAAGAGACAATATGCGCCTCCTCTTGTCGTTAGTTGGGAGATCTACTAACCCTTCAAATTTTTCTCCTCGTATTTAATAATACTGTTAACAATGCCGTTAATAAAATCTTGTGTTAATGTTTCCGTTATATTTACCGGATCAAAATATAAAAAACTACGTTTTCGCCGTATTTTAGACGGATTTCGTCCATTGATGTGATGTTTGTGCTTTTTAAGCGAACGTCTATTACGGAATAAAGCTAAGCTAATGTGCGACTGTTGCAATGGAATATTGTCCGCTCCGAATTCCAAACATTTTCCATTCACACAATAACGTTCTTCAGTGGCCGAACATTTTGTGCCCAAGGGGAAGTGACCGTATTTGCCGTTAACCAAATAAAAACGATGCTTTATGAACTCATCTTGACAACCCACACGACAGCTGCGATCTGGATTTTCAACACTAGCGGCAATTTGAGTGCCATGACCGGACAGGCCGCGTACTTTCAATTTATATCGGGAGCAGGTAGTCTCCGCAAATTCGATGGGAGTTTGCAAACGTTCACAGGGCTAAACGAAAATCTTTGCAAAAACTTATGCGAAAGTTGGAAATGAATAATTATCGAACCTTTATTGAATGTGTGCATAATTGTATGTTTTTAACACCAGTTCGTCTATTCACTACCACTTGTACTCCTTTCGATTTTGACATACAGCTGGAATGGCAACCAGACTTGACAATCCATTCATTTTCATGGGGTCTTAATGTGGTCGGAACAGGTGGCAAAGTTTCACTAGTTTTGTAATCATTCAAATGATACGTATATTTGTTCCACGAATTATGCGAATTTATTTTAACTTTCGGATTCTGACCGTGGCTGGGCCGTAAAGCTACCTCTAATTAAAAGGAAATGAAAAAATTAATTAATAAAATTTTCAAAGAAAGGTAAAAGAAAGGTGAAAACCCACCGTTTTCATATTTACTACGAACAGTGGTCGGGCCATAAAAGCCATTTTCGCTCCTTCTACTCCCTTGATCATCGCCGTCATTATGTGTACTTCTATGATTATAATTTTCATTGCGCTCCCTGTACTTAATTATTGTGGTTGGTATATGATTACTAAATGTATTCGATCTCTTCGCACTTTCCGCATTTTCATTTTCTATCTCTTTCACTTTGCAGAATATCGGATCAATTTTGTAATAATTTCCGGTAACATTATCACATGAGAATTTCTCGCAACGTCCCTGTATACAATAGGAGGGATCGTGATGCCCGTAAAATATTGAGCGACAAGTTGTGCCGTCGGGAAAAGTTCTTCTTCTTGATTTTGTTCCATTCGTTTTAGTTCGACAATAAACTTTACACGACTCCTCAATATTTCCCACAATTTGTTCCCCTTCACCGGTAAGTTCACTATCAAATTTCTGTACACTTTCACAAACTCTTCTGGCATAATTTTCAATCGTAATTATCGGAACACTGTAACACTGCTTAGCTATGCATGATTGATATTTACGATCACGGCCCAAACAACGACGTTTTTGATCTAAACATTGACGTGTATAGGTCACCAAACCGCTACTGCCTTCACCCAAACGTTTTGAAGGCCCATATAAACAGCCAGAATCGCAGTCACTCGCTTCACTCCATTCACTCCAACTACTAGGAGGCTGCAAAAAGAGTTTGGGTAACCGTTGCGCAAAAATATTAAAAGACAAGAGATAGCGAATTTTTTTTTAATCTTACAATATAACAAAAACTTACCTCACATTATATATTTATTAATAAATATATTTAATATTTAATAACATTTATTTAAAACTTAATATATAATACGATATGCGTGTATATTGATCAGTGATATCCGCTGGTGAAAATGCTAAAATAATGCGACACACATGTTGAGTTCGATGGTTTTGACATTTAGTATTATTGAGTTATTCAGTGTATAGCCCACCAAACCAAGCTTAGAATAATGCTGCTCCATCGTATCGCCATTGTTGGTTTCGATTTCAAGGATTTAAAAGTGAGGATTTTATTGTTAACAACAAAGAAGCGCTTGGAGGATCAAAAAAGTCTTAAGGCAATGACGTGTAAGACTTATTGGGCGAAAAACCATCTCAAACTCTTGAAGAAGTTTCAAACAACTTCGCAGATGGTGCTCCTTCTGCTACTTCTAGACACTTACATGCGATGGGAAGGATCCAAAAGTAGAAAAAATGGGTACCATACTAATTTTGACGGGCGATGGAAAGTGGATCTACTACGACAATCCCAAGTACAAAAAGTCACGGGCTAGTACGGGTGAACCATCCACATGGAAACCGAAGCAAAATATCCATTGGCACAACCTTTTGCTGTGCTTATGGTGGAATCAGCAAGGTGTAGTTTATTACGACCTGCTAAAACCGAAGCAGACTGTTACTACAGATGGCTACCGACGTCAATTGAACAAATTACATATTTGTTGTTGCAAAAAAAAACAACAATCGCTGTTAGCTGACGCAAAGTCATCATTTTGCATGGCAACGCTCAGTCGCACATTGCAAGAGTTAGCAAGGATTCACTGTTGCAGCTCGACTGGGAAGTTCTGGCGAACCCAGCGTATCGCTAAAAATGACACTTTCTGATTACCATTTGTTCAAAAGGATGCAGTATGGTCTCAAAAGGCTGAAAAAGCGACACGGGGGAAAGATGGGAAAAATTCGTAGAAAATGTTGGAAAATATTTTGATTAGCATATATATTATACCAATTTTTCCCAATAAATACCCTTTTTAAGTGAAAAAATAATCAAAGTACATGCAAACACCTAATATGTAATTGAGTAAGACAATCGACTGATCTAATACGACCATAAGTCTGTTACAGTTCAGCTCAACAATCTCACTGGTCAGAAATCCTCATATAGCTAGAAACTTAAGACATTTATATATACAAAGCGATTACAAATAGTAAGAGAAGACAAGAAAAGAAAGCTCAATCATGTTTCGAACCGAAAGATTTAGTTATCTACCGCTTGAAATAAGAACAATTTACAATCGATTTTACATTGTCAGCAAAGTTGTTCCATAACTTTATAGACTTAATAAAAACACAGTCATGAAGATATGGAGTACCCGTATGTAAGTATCAGATTTACAGTCCTTTTGAATTTAATAAACCTCAGCTTGTCATGGAGATACGTTCAGATCAGTTAAATAATGAATGTGATCGCATTCATTACATCTAGAATTCAGCTTGAAATCAAGATTAAAGGCAGTACCGAAAATTCAACGTCCATATTCTTCATAACTATTCTAAGTAGGGAAGCAACCAACGCATCGTGCGGTGTAACAGCAGCTTTCGTTTTAGTTGAATTTAGTTGTAGATTGTTTTCATCAGCCCAATGAGCATTAATGCGTAGATCATCATTTATTCGTTCGACAAGGCCCTCAACAAGACACAACGGCCGTGAAAAACATATTTGCGCATCATCAGCATGTAAATGAATTTTTTTTATTGTGGCAAGGGCTTGTCAAATACACTAAACAAAGTTGGCCTTAAAATTCAATCTTCAGATACTCTAGAGGAGATTTCTCTGAGAGTAGACAGAGGGTTATTGACCTTTACACACTGACACCTACTCTGAAGATACGACACCATTAACTTCGTGGGCTAATGACCGAAAGCAAAGTATAGTTTAAGTTCTTTTAATAACCAATGGTAGCTATGAAAACCTTGAGAAAAATTGGTATTATAAAGGGTTTAGTCGCCCCTACACCATTCTTCTTCAGATAGTTAATTGCTCTGTTCAGTCACTAGATAAACACATGTGACAACTTAATCTCACGTACCTCAGAAATAATATATAAAATTTCGTTTACTTAGTATCCGCTTTATCCTTCACTCAATCCAAATTAAGCGTTAAGAAATTATTTATCTTACTTTCGATCTTTTCCCGCTCACATAATAAAATAATTTTTACCTTTTGATATTCGTGCAACAAATGTCCAACTTTATTGTTGTCCAGAAAACTGGCTTTATCGTAAGCAGGTTTCGTTAGACTTAGGGTATGTTTTGAGGCCGCATAATTTGGTACACGTTTAACAATGCATTGCCCATTACGGCACCACTAAAGTAAGAAAAAAGATTACTTGAAACTTTTGAAAAGAAAAAAAAAACAATGACAAGGACGTACCATGTTTTCGCCACAAGAAGTGCCTTCTAGGGCCGGATGTGAAGTCCAAGTGTAACGATCCCTTTGACAGTGCAGATCTCGACATATATCTGACATTATCTGAGTACGAGCTCTTAACGAATCTTTGCCATATTTTAGCATGCATTGTAGATTCGCTTCAAACCGTTCGCCCGGTAATAGACCATCGGCGGAATGATCAAGATTAGGTGTAAACTTACCACGATCGTATAAACATTTCGATTGTGATTTTCTACGAAAGCAAAGCGCAATAGTGATTGGAATTTCTTTGCTAAGTAAGTAAATTTGAAAGAACTTACTCCAAAAAAGTATTTAAATAGGTACGAGAACATTTCGACCAAGTTGTCTTGCCGCTACCCAAAGTTGGTGACATTATGTGTAACGTTGGATCGCAACTATTATCAGCGGTATCATGACGCATGCCCAAGCTAGATAGAGAGAAAATTTTACTTACTTTACATGTTTACATAAATAATGAGAGAAAACTTACTTGTGGCCGATTTCATGGGCCACCACAAAAACACTTTCGAAATGTTTGCCCTCGTTTATGGTACACGATGATGTCGATATACACATGCCAGCCACTGGGGCAAGACCAACCACTTGGCTAATTACTTTACCATTCTTACCCACCACATACAAATCGAGACCTTGAATAACTCACAAGTGATTAATCACGTAGTCATCGATAGAAAATATTTGCTATTGATTTTCATTGATATAAAATGAAAACACTTCTTACCGGTTAATATAACAGCATGATCATAATGAAATGGATCTGAATCTTTAGGTGGATTCCAACTATTTTGCCATTTACAAAAGTTACTTAAATAAACATCGATATCACTTGATCTCCTTAGGTCCGAGGGATCTTTTTCCAAAATTTCTAAACGTTTTAAAACAAAATTTACTCTACGCCCTAACGAGGGATGATGGTATAGCAGTTGTACGCCATTAATCATGGCCAAAACAAAGCGTATCAAATGAGAACCAGTATCTTTGGGAAAATTCTTTGCCATATGCTTGAAGAGATCGCTATCGACAAAGATGGCCGTTTCGATATGCAAGACATCCGGTATTTGCCATTGGCCAGCGGAAGATATATGCCGTCGCTGTCGATGCTTACATTCTTGTGTAGAATTATGATATTTGCAATGCTTTCGATATAAGCCATAGCGATGATGTTGATGATGTCGCGGTTTGAAACGCAAATTCAATGGTACATGATGTTTATGATGCAATTTTTTCTTATCTTTCACAAAATCAATAAGACGTGTAACGTTCCCTTCCTCTTCGCTCTTTGGAGCGTGCAATTCTTGAAATTCTTCCAAATCCGGTTCAAATTGAATACCAACATTCGAGAATTGAGAAGCATTCGGCCATAAGCTATCATACCATTTACCTTCCGATTCCAATATAATGTGACTTGAATTGCCAAAGCGTTCAGGTAAAGGATGTATAATAAAATCAGTATTATTGTAATGAAATATTCCGCGCTGCAATACATATACAACAAGTATTTTATCGCATTTCTATGCATATGTGTGTTCCCCATCCTGCACTTACCATATTATAATCATCACATAAATCCAATGCTGAATTCTCATTATGATAAAAACATCTTTCCAATTTCGCTACCAGCTTATGTGAATCTTCTATTAGCTGTGACGAATTAGCATAACGTCGTATAAATACAAAAGCATCGTCGATTAGCTGTGGTGTTTGCCGTAATCTCAAATTAACCGTGTGCTCGTTATCTGCAAAAAGATGCAAATATGCAAATATTATATCAGCTGCTGCTGCTGCTGCTGCTGCTATATATTGTTTTAATTATAGAAGCAGCAGACAAAGTTCAAGTTTCTTCTTTTTCTTTTTCGAAAAAAAAAATATTTGTGCATATTTCGCTTTACCCTCACTTGCCTATATATACGAAAATGAATTAATTAAAATACATTGACCGCAATATTTATAAAACAGAAAAAAAAAAAAAAAAGAAAAAAGAAAAAGAAAACACTAAAGCTGTGGCTTAGAAGCAACCAGGCGTAGATTTTTCTTTAGAAATTTAATACGATACTCATAAGATATGGATAGTGTTTATGCTCCAGATAGGAAATGAAATTTTTTATACTAACCAATGAAAAGTAATTTAAATAAATTACAAAAAAGGGTTATAGGGTAAAGGAGAAATTATGAATCGATTGTAAACATTCTAAATATAGCAAAAGCAATATAGAAAAAGAGCTTCAAACGGTCTTGCAAAGTAGACAAAGTAGGGCAGAGAGAGAGAGAGAGAGAGGCAAGAGAGGATATTTCGATCCTTTTCCTTTACAAATCTCATCATAGATAGCCATACTTATCTCAAATGAATCTTTCAAACCCACATATACATATATAATACATGCATATATATATAGATATTTTTAAATCTAAAATATTAGATCATTCCCGAGCAAAGGAAATTGCAGAATTTCGTCTGCTATAAGAACAACTTTCAAAAATCTTCTTACATAACAGTACATTGCAGTGCAAATTGCGACAAGCTAGTCCTCTAAAAACATCAAGTTAGACAAATCATCCAGTATTCTAATAATTTAGCTTATGATAGGATTCATCTGGACTAAGATTTTGCAATTGGAACAAATGAAAATTATGAAGAAAAGATGTTGTACTCTTCTCTCAGTCTCAATAGGCACCATTTGAGCTGTTTTATACGGTCTTCAAATCAATAGATATGTCAAACACCTATACATACATCGTTATGTAAATATGGAATGGAAATTATTGTACGGGAAACATAAAAACGACAAAAAATGTTTTATCCGAAGTATTTCCCATCCTTAGCTAAACATTTTCTACATTTGTCTAACAATTTGTGAATGCCACTCTTTTAAGAATCTTCTCGTTTTGCTGCAAACCATTTATCAAGTCGTTCTTTCACATTCTTAATAAAACTTAACAAACGCATGTCCTATCGATGGAAACAAATGATAGTCGGAAGGACACGAGGCTGGTAAATAAATTGCATTGAGTGCTGCCAAGATGTCGCTAACCGGTTGTGCAATGTGGGTGGGCGAACGGATGACATCTAAAAAAGTGACTGCGCTGCTTTTTTTCTCACATTTGGCCGTTTTTTGAACGCTGAATCGTTCAAATCGCTTAATTCTTGTTAGCAGCGGTTGGTAATAATTTCACTAGCGCTTAAGAGACCAAATCATTCTCTTCCCCCTAAACACAACATAGCATCTTCTCGACGTAGCGATTCGGTCTTGTAATAGATGCAGATGCTGCGAGTGGAACTACCCATAAATTTTTGCGCCTACATAAATGGAATTTTCATTCGGAATAATGGTACGATGCAAGCACTTTTGCATTATTCGAGCAAAATCTAATGCTGTCGACTCTAATGCTCTTTTTTGGTCACAAAACTCGACATGTTTAACGCTATTACACGCTGCCACATCAAGTTTCTATTGCTATGAGTTGCTAATGTTTATCAGATAGTACAAAGCGAAAATAACGTCAATGAAACGGTTCGACAGCCAGAGCCATCGATGGACAAATTCCAGTTTCAAATTTATATACCTGGTATGTATATATATATGGATTTGAGAAACAGATAGCGCACCAATGCAGCACAGCACAACGATTAGCCGACAAAGTTTTCCATTTCCTTTATAACAAGTTCTTACCATTAAGAAATTTACTTTTCTCATAGACCCCTAGAAGAGAGAACTCTTTATTTCAATTCCCAATTCTTGATGCATGTGAGTAACTGATACTTTCGAGTCTTAAAAAAAGGTTCTCGTTCATTTACTACATCCAGGGGACACCTGTGTTGCACAGGCACGAGAGTATTGTAACAAATTCCTACCAATTGTTCGGTTTTCTTTTGAAACTTTACTTGTTGGCCGCGGCAATTTTGTCGAAACACAATTTTCCGTCAAACATTTTCATTTCAACGGTTTCTTAAAGTTTGCATTGTTCCATGGTAACCGACAGCAAAGAGTTCTTGTGGAACACTGCACCAAATATCAATTATATAGACACACAAATAAAATAGAATAGAACTGATCATGCAAAATACGTACAATGCTATAGTGAGACACCGTCCACCATTAAATACGCTACACCACTTCGTTTAATGTGAATTATATAATGATTTGTCAAAAAGAGGCTTTATACGTGGAGAGAGAAAAGAAAAAAACTGATCCGATCCGAACTATTTTCTACAGCGTTCGTCCTTGTGCCAAAACATGACGGCGTATCGTATTTCATCGAAATATCTCAAAAATTTGCGATCTGCACATTACACAAATGCAAGCAAGAAAGGTGTGAACAGATGAACGGACAAGCTTATGCGATCGGTATAATAAAAGGTCCTTTTGGGTGTTGCGTACACCAATACAAAGTTAATATACATACCACACGTGGTGCAGAGTCTAAAAAAAGTTGCTTCGAAAATTTAAAACAATATCTCACTGCATTTTAAGCATTTTTTGTTTGAAGAACAATTCGCTTACTTTTTAAGCAGTGTACTATTCAACGCTTACTACGTATTTAAAAGTAAAGATTTAAAAGGTATTTTCTTTTAGATAATGGCTCAGCTTTTCAATGCGGTCAAAATGACTAATACACTATTTTCTCTTTATCACAATTATAAAATAACACGAAATCTATCGTAGCAGGGATGAAAATTTTTACTACAGAGATGCGGAGACAGAGAAAGTAAAGAGTTTAACTCAAAAATTTGGAATACCTACTGCCAAGAATAGCATTTCTGCTATCGTAGCATGGAATTCGCTTTTCTGTCATTCTTATCAGAAGTGTAGAGTACCTATTATTATTATTATTATTATTATAAATTTAGCCAGAGAATAAATTCGAAGACTAAAGTCTTAAAAGCACTAGCATCTAAGGCTTTCCGGCTTTTATTTTTTTTTTTTTTTTTTTTTTTTTTTTTTTATTAATATTATTATTATTTTTATTATTAAAAA